>JAKTSU010000032.1:0-128466 GCA_030580395.1 Myxozyma nipponensis
TTGGTGTCAACGCGCTTGGACGCGAATCATCCATCACTGCATTGCCAGAGAAGTTGACGTGGGGCTCGTGGGCCTCACAGAAGCTGCCTTTCTATTCCGGTACGGTTCTGTATGAAACCGAAGTGGAGGTCGACGAGGATACTACGTATTGGGCAGAAGTGCCTCATTTTAGAGGTCCTCTGATCAAGCTGGAGGTCGAGTCTGAATCTGCACCAATTGCTTTCCCGCCTTATAGAGTTCCCATCAAGTTGCACAAGGGAAGCAACCGGGTGACATTCCAGTTGTTTGGCAACAATCAAAACGCGTTTGGTGCTATCCATATACCCAATCCAGAGTTGCGCTTCTTTTCTCCTATGGCCTGGAGAACGCAGGGCTTTAACTGGTCTTATGAATATGTATTGGATAATATTGGAATCTTGACGGCACCTAAGTTGTATAAGTGATTATAATCGAATAGCATACACATTAACGTAACTTATGGGGTAGGGAGCCATTTTTTATACTCCAACTTGTAACTTAATATCTTCACTATGAGCTTCCAACAAGTTAAGTAGACTAGAAGTGTATCACTTCAAGTCTCAAGAATTGGACATAGGATGGCGGGAAGGAAAATGTTGAGATTCACGAAAATCACGTGGACGGCCGGCGACCCAGGCGAGCAGTTGATGAGGGAGGGTTTTGAAGAAGATTCGAGCAACACAGAGTCTGGATCAGAAGAGTGTGTAGCACGGAGCGCCCGATCAAAGACAGTATAAAGTGGCTGCTTCCTCATAAGCTACGCTAACTCTTGCGCGCATACGAGCTAAATTAACAACATTCTCTTTCGAATGCAAGCAGAGGTGATGTCTGCGTTAACGGTCAAATCGGTGATTGCCGCGTTTTCATTTGAACGGCGCTCTCGCAAGATCGGAAAGGGCTGAGCGGTTGTAAAATTAATGTATCACATCAAACGGCTCAATATTGAACTTTGACCTAATGTAAATCATCGAATCATGGGGACGTCTCCATCGGTTCAGATAAAGAACGGGAGGAACGACCTCTTGATTATTTGAGGATAGCCTTTTACAAAGATCAACAGAATGTTACAGAGCAGAAATAGAGATGATAGCAGGAATAGAAAGAATGACCGAGATAGAGATAATAGCCGAAGGAGGACGTCTGAATGACGTCTGAGTAGTTAGTTAAGCGACTTTCAGCGGAGAGTCCCGTAACTCTCGGCCCCACTCAGGGGCAAAACGGTTGAAGGAAGCTGAGCAACACGAGCTATCTGCTGCAGCACATCAGCTCAATGTAGCAGTTAAAAGGGCCTCGTCTTGCTCTTAGAAATATGTTCACTAAACAGCAACTCTCCAACGCACAATGGATACTGCAGCTGATTTCAAATCCCTCGACGGCAGCTACGGCAAGCCTGCTGAAGCAGGCATAATCAAGAGATCAAGATGGTTGTGGTCTGTGGTTGGAGCTACAAGCGTTATGGTCTTGCTTGGATTGTTCGTTTTTCATGACTGCACTGAATCCACTGTTGACAATAACCACAATGATCATATTGAGCTCCAGCATGTTGCCAAACGATCGCTAGACACGACCGATTTCTGCGTTCAAAAACACAACATCGTGCCCGACCCGCTGTTCCATAACCTCGACTCTTGGGATATTGTGCCGACGGATATCTACACCAAGTGGGGATGGGTGAATTACACGTTTACGCCGACCAAGTTCAAAAAAGATGGCTCGCCTGCTGGTGTATACGCTCACTACTATACAAAGAACCTGCACAGCGGCGGTCCTGTTATGTCGCAGAAGATTACATTCCCGGATCCAGACATCCAGTACAACTTCACAATGACAGCGTCGGTTGTCCCAAGAAGAGCCGATGCGGTACCGTACGTGGAAGTCATTCGCTACGATGATTACCCTCCCGTCATATACGTGTGGAATTGGAACATAAGAGTTACAATGGGAGTAACACTGGATCCAGATGATGCTATCTTTGACAATTGGTTTCAATATGATCCTTCATGGCCGGAAGAGTGGCCGTTGGGTAACTCTACTTACTCCGCTGGAGCAGAATACCCGTTCGGCAATCCATTTGTTCCCGGGGTCAAGTCGGCATATTTGATTATCAACGTAAGTATTATACAAGAAAAACAACAAAAGATAGTAAGAAAAAAAATAAAAAAGGATTCTCTAACTTTGCAGGCGAACTCCACGGATTACGACATTTACATCCACAAAATTACTGTGTACCCTTTCACCGACACTTCATGCGGCTACCAGGGTATCGACGCGGACG
Organism: Myxozyma nipponensis; assembly: GCA_030580395.1. NCBI lineage: Eukaryota > Fungi > Ascomycota > Lipomycetes > Lipomycetales > Lipomycetaceae > Myxozyma > Myxozyma nipponensis. Next base: position 2,294 of record JAKTSU010000032.1, read on the forward strand.
GTGACTCTGTTAACACTATTGAAGACATTCGACCAGACCCGGTGAAAGATCTTACTCTTCACTAGGTTGGTTGTATTGCAAGGTTAGAGTCTATTAAACTTTATGTATCCCACTAGTGCTACGTGTTTTATTGTCAACCAATCTTCGCATAAGTATTTAAATTGGCTTTTGTATAAGAGTTATGTCAGAGGATCAGTAGATTAAGACCGAGAGCACATAAGCTTGTCGGTATAGTAAATCCAAACCTAAATAGAGACAGACTACAGTTCTTTATCTCACAAAGTCTGCAAAACAGCGCATACAACCATAATGCGGGAGCCAAAAAACACTGTCTTTCGACGGCCAAATCTGTCACCAATCCACATACACGTATTTGCGCCTGACATGCAACCAATCTCGTATAGGGCCACCACAACACCTTGAACGGTCGAGTTGTGGGAATTTTCCGATTCCGTCAAATACGAACTGGAAGTATCCATTGCAGGGAGCGTCTTAATGAACGCATTCAAAGTAAGCAGGCCGCCGGTTACACCTAGATCATAGCCAAAAGAAAGAAACCAAGGCCGGGCTATGCATGCCATTACGCGATTAAGGCTTCGGCCCCGAAGGCCCAAAAATGGTGCCATGTTCTCTCAATTCTAAACTAAACAATTAGTTCACTCTAGTGCCGTACTCGGCCACAGCCTTGTATTTATGTTGCAGTTGCTGCTGCAACATAAGCTTATACATGCCATGTCTCAGTTGTGCAGCATCCCATCTTATCCATGATGAGTTTGCACTGACCAGCAGATTTCCCCGGTCCTTACTCCACGTTGGTGTTAGGAGAACCCGCATTTCTATTGTATATAACCGCAGAGGCATAAGAAATGGGAAGGTTTCAATGGTGGTTGATTGGTAGACCAGTAATCAAGACGATCTTGAAGCCAGAGGCAAGAGCTCACGTTGCCGATCTAACATGATACTACAATCCAGTACGGAATTAATACGTGATGCGCTTCCGTCCCTCCTAACTAATGCACCCCGCAAACCACCACGGTGTATGTCCGATAACTAGTTCCGGGTCATTCTCGACCAATATATCAGGTAGCCGCCGTATTTGGAATTCGCACCCAAAGGTTATATCAGCCTGAGCGCTCCGGGCTCCTGCTCGAATGCCCTTACTGAGTAACGTAGTTCTCGACCGCAGTCAGAAAAGCCGAGAATATACTCGAGATGTAATGGTGGCCTGCTATAGAGCTATCCAAATATACTTGGCACCTTCGATTATCTTTAGATTTTTGAAATGGCATAGTTATATTTACCCTCAGTAGACGATGCAAGTGACAGAATCTGAGCAGCATATCCATGATGCAAGCGAGAGCCCCGCGGTTCATTGAATGGTGTGCGTGATACAAATTGCATATATTACTGTTGTAGCACTAAATTCCACTTAAAAAGAAAGTTACACGTTTACTTGCAAATTATTCAGCCATCGGACTTGACTAATCATTGCGCGTGTCCGCTTTCCAAAAACATACATCACTATCCCCAACAAACAAACAAACGAGTTGAGACCCGCTAGAGTACAAAAGGTGCTCTTGACACCTTGAGTTGCAATCCAGTCATTAATAAACCAACCAAACGCATAAACAAGAATGCTGCGAAATATGTTGACCGTAATGCATGCCTCGGCAGCCACCGAGCGATGACTGTCTATCATGTAAGACAGAAATCCAGTATTTCCCATTACACTAGCCGCATTAATCATTCCAAAAAAAAAGACGGGACCAAACCAATTATTGTGTGCATCAACAGACAGACCAAACCCAACGAAGCTGAACAAACCAAACACTAAAAGTCCAGCCACGATCGGAAGACGAAACTCTGGTTCGAACACACCACCGTTTCGTCGAGCCATCAGCCTTGCCGACCAATCGCTAAGTGGTCCTGATACAAGACCGCCGATTGCCGACCAAATGACACAACAGATATACACGAGACCTAAAGAAATCGTTCCCATACTATATGGAGGACTTCCCAGTACTTGAGCAACGGTGATATTCATCACTACTGCCCAGTTAACCGTCATCGCGTAGCCAAAAGCCGAATAAAGAATCGTGGGGTAAGCTAGCAACGTTATTGGGCGGGTAAAAGACTGCCACAAACTTGATTTCGAGTCTTTGATTGAACGATATGGCATAAGCTCAGACATGTAGGATCTCTTGACATAAATTGGTCCGGGAGTCGTCACATCCTCGCTCATGACCTCTTTGTTTTCAATATTTTCAATCTGCTCGGATGTATATGCCTTGGGCTCAAAATCGATGACAATATCGTCGTTAACCGGTCGCACGTAGTGAGTTTCGGCTGATGCAAACACCAAAACGCCTAATACAAAGAACGATATAATTGCCATGCACCAAAATGCCCACCTCCACCCGAGACGGTCAATGATAAACGCTGAAATAACTGGTGACATGTTGGTAGGAACAAGCTGAAACATTATCCAACTAGCGGTATAAAATCCACGCTCGTGAACAAAAAATAGATCAGCAATGGTGCCGGTAACAATTCCTTCGAGTGGAGCAGACGCCATTCCTTGAAACATACGAGCACCTAGTAGACTGCCATATGACTTGGACGCCGCGGCCCAAATTGAGGATACGCCCAGCAACAAAATTGAAAAAAGTATGACAGGACGCTTTCCATAGTAAGGAATGATTATGGCAGCAATCCATAGCGATGGCAAGCCAAACAGTACCAAAGTCGATGTGAGTTGACTAATTTTCGTAACGGTAGTGTCAAACTCCACAGTAAGCTCAAGAAATGCCGACGATAGTAGCGGCCCTGAAGTGCACACAAGTGCAGTGCCGAGACAGAGCGACCAAAAGCACATTTGTTTTTTCCAGAATGGCCAATTAAGTGGATCGTTGGGATCATCGCTTGGTTGAGGTACAAGAATAATGGCTGAATTACGAGAATCAGTTTTCAAGATGGCTCTGACACTTTGATCCACGTGGGCCTCATCCTCGGTCAACAGCGTAGTACCAGGAGCATGCGCGCTAGTCTTCGATTCAAGAACGAACAAACCCATTGCTAGTAGCTAGAAATAAAAAACCTCTCAGTAACCACGATAATTTGTCAAAAAATGTCAGGATATTCAGCAGATATCTCTAGGTTATATACCCCGCGTTTTTATTGCCAGCTGTAGTAAGTGTCACCAGTCTCTTACTACTGTCCGTTTTCTGCTATTCAATGACATTGCAAGGTATAGATCGGCGTTGTGGCTATCTTGCATTGGCCTGTAGCGTGCTGCTCAAATGATGCATCAGCTTCGTGGTTTCACGCAACACAACTTAGTCGAAGCCAATGTCATGACCCCGCGTCGTATATTAAAACGTCTTCCAAAAAAAGAAGCGTCAACCCCAACTTTTCAACTGCATACAGAAAGCGCCCAATTTGAGTGTGAGAATCTGGCTTGTTAGGTGGAGGAGGGAGTAATTGCCGTTTGCAAACCAACGGTTTCCCCAGCTTTACGATTGTTACCCGCCCGTGAAGTCGAAGGCACAGATCGCTGTGGGGTAGTTTGGTTGACCTTGCATGTCAATATTCCAAGCATAGTGTCAAGAGAGCAACAGCGATTTATTAACCGAAAAGGAGCATTCCATTTTAAAAAAATGATTCCCATCGATTTAGATTCCATTGAACAACTAACTCGCTGGCTTTTTTGACGGCCTGACGTACGGAGTAGTTCATATCCAAGATGGCCTCTCTGGCTTATAAAATACTTGAGCAGTACAGTCAGCTTTCTGTGGGTCTTTTAGTTACATCATTCTTAATATTGCTTATACTACTCACTGCAAAATATCAGAATTCACCCCGACGAAAGCTTCCCCCAGGTCCTAATGGCCTTCCTCTAGTCGGGAACATGCTGGACATGGCTGACTCGGATAAGGTGCGCTTTAAAGCCGTGGCATGGGCGCAGAAATATGGACCTGTTTTCTATACCCGTGTTGGTGGTACAGACTTCATCTGGCTGTCGTCTCCTCAAGCAGTGCGTGATTTAATGGACAAGAAATCGTCTATTTACTCTTCTCGCGCTCCAGCACCATTTGCTCAGGACGTCGCTTCAGGAGGAAAGAGGCAACTGTTCATGCCTTACGGCGATCAATGGCGGTCTTTACGCAAAGCATCTCACAATTTGTTGAACCAGAAGCAAGCGATCACCTACCAGCCAGTGCAGGATTTTGAATCCAAGCAGCTCATGTTCGAGTTTCTGACTGAGCCAGGAGCATTTTATTACCATAATAGACGTTATTCTGCAAGTGTTATCATGCTCGTTGCATACGGATATCGCTTGCCTTCGTGGACTGATCCACTCATGAAAGATATCTATGTGGTATTGGACAACTTAACAGAGATGACTGCACCCGGGGCGCATGCGGTTGACTCATTTCCAGAATTAAGGCGCATCCCTCAGTGGCTTCTTGGGAACTGGCGCGACAAAGCTGAAAAGGTTTTTGAACACGATTCCAAGTTTTATATGTATCTGTGGAATCGCTTGAAGCAAGAAGTGCGCGACGGAACCGCCAATCCATCATTTTGCAAATCCTTTTACGAAACGACGCGGGATAAAAGTACAATTGACGATCTGCTTGCGGCCTATACATGTGGTGGTCTTGTGGAAGCCGGCTCTGAGACTACTTCTTCTACACTCAATAACTTTATGCTTGCGATGACTTTGTACCCGCATGTCGTGGTCAAGGCTCAAGAAGAGCTTGACAGAGTAGTAGGACCAAACAGACTACCGGGATGGGAAGACGAACGACAACTACCATATGTTCGTGCCATTATCAAGGAGATATTCCGATGGAGGCCTGTCAACAAATTTGGTATGCCCCATGCTCTCACCGAGGATGATTGGTACAACGGCATGTTTTTGCCTAAGAACTCTGTGGTTATGCTAAATTGGTGGGCCATCCACCGTGATCCTAGCATATGGAAAGACCCCGACACATTTATGCCCGAGAGATATTTGCTCTATGATCTTCCTGCTGCGGATTACATCAACATATCTGATCCGTATGCACGCGACCATTTCACGTATGGCGCCGGCAGACGCGTTTGTCCAGGTGTTCACGTTGCCGAAAAGTCACTTTTTATCAACATTGCCAGAGTTCTTTGGGGATTCAATATTGCCAAAAAGGTTGATCTTAATGGTATTGTTATTGAGCCTGAGCAGCGTACTGTGCGAGGATTTTTAACGACGCCGATGGAGTTTGAGTGTGATATCACAGTGCGATCAGATGTGCACAAAAGAGTGATTGAGAGTTCGTGGAAGCAAGCACAATTGGAAGGCCTCCACTATTATTAGTTTAAAATACAATCTATGATTGTCATCTTCAACAAATTAGTGGCTACTTCTTTAAGCGTAGTTTGTAGCGTCTTACAGTGTTGAGATTGACACTATGAGCTTTGAGCTCAATTGAGATCTGCATCTTTCAACCATTGATCTTTGGTATTTATCATTCATATTTTGAAGCTTTTTGCTTCAGCTTTTGGCATATGTCCCGAAATTTTGGCCCGGTCGAGTAGTCGAGGTACTTTATGTCTGCTCGATGTAGTATTCCGGCGTGAGTAGCGTTTCACTCAGTCATACGGTTGGATAAGAAGTCATGGGTCAAGTTTGATCTATTTACCACCATCACTTCGTTGAAGGAATTGTGGCTTGCTTTACGGCTTTAAACTAGTTTTGTAGCAGTGACGCTGAAGTCTTTATTAGAGCTATATCATCGCCGTTTACGTCCTAGCTCAGCACCGCGCTCTTGCATTCTCTCTCAATCAACTGACCATGCTTTGGCGATCGCAGCTTGATTTTTACAGCAAACGGCGCCTTACCGTTTGTAACCTGAGGAATTGTCATAGTATTAATAGGATTTTCCGAGTCTTCAGTGAACTCATAGCAATAAAGCAGCCGTGCAATTGCTATGAACACATTTTGCTGCCCAACGTTCCAGCCAACGCATACCCGCCGGCCTGGTCCAAATGCCCAATGACCTTTCAATGGATTGTCTAATTCGGGCGTGAGAAAGCGGTCTGGATAAAACCGTTCAGCGTCGGAGTACTCTTTCTCAGAAAGAGCAATCGCCCATGCATTCCAAGTGAACACTGTTCCAGCTGGGAACCTGTAGCCTTCAAACTCGTCGTCTTTCGTAAGCATAGTTGGCGCACCAATCTCTGCAATATTAGGTCTCCATCTAAAGCCTTCTTTGACCACGGCCTTGATGTACGGCAAAGCCTGCTCGTCTTCCCAGCTCGGCAGCCGTTCTGCATCAGCACCGCACACACTGTCAAGCTCCTTTCTGGCACGTTCCACCCAGTCGGGATACGTAGCTGCGCCAGCAATGATTTGCCCAAGAGTAACACGAGTAGTGTCGGATCCTGCTTCAAGTAGAGTTCCAGCGGTAAATAGCTTTTGATTTTCATCGAAGTTGTACTCTTTCTCCTGCTCCAAAAACCTTGTAATAACACAATCTCTTTGAGTTCCGTTTTTGATGCGCTCTTCAAGGCGATCAAATTGAACTTTGTAGGCTGCAACAGTTTTGTCGTGTAGTCGTTCACCGAACGGCCGCCACCATTGCAAACATTTTGGGATTACATCGTTCAGAACAGGGAAGCCATCAACAAGAGTAGCACCTGGCTGCTGCAGTTTTAAAAAGTCTTCGATAGTTTCAAAAAGGAGCTTGGTATCTGGATTGCGAAAGTCTGAGCGGATACCGAATACAACCGACAGTATTACTGAATTGGCGTACTGGCCGTTGGCAAGAAACCAGTTTTCCGAATCATGCAAGTACGAATAAAGCAACGCCCGTGATTCAAGATCTTGGAAGGGTCTGAACATGGCTGACTGCCTCGTGCCCAAAATTCCATGAAGAATCTTGCGCACCTGTCGCCATCTCTCATTATAGGGCATCAGCACGATCCTGCCGCCACCGGACACGATATCTTGCGTCATTGGAAACGGCGGTCGTGACGAGTAAATTGCCGATCGCTTCTCCATCAGTTCGGTTACAACCCGTGACGAGTTTAGAAATACCCAGGTCGACACGCCTAGTCTCAGCGTAAACCTGCATATGAGCACCTAACCAACGCGCTTCTCATGTGATCTATACTTACATTTCGCCATATTTTTCAGCAAGCTTCTTGCAGTAAGGACCTTGCTGAATTTTCGGCAACTGAAAAGTATTGCCAAATAGCGGGATTCCTGGCACTTGCGGAGGAAGGATGTATTTTTTCCTTGGTCTGAACGAAAGAATGAAGGCTAGAACTGCAACGAATCCGACGAATCCGGCGAATACCGCTAAATCATAAGACACCATATTGCTAATGTATTGATGTTATTTGGCTCCAAGACCAGCGGCATAGGAATGTTCATTTTGATATTGCTTTATCTATTCCGTCAAAGAAGCCTTCAGTATTTTACGGGGCCTGTGCTATTAGGCGTGTGGGGTAGTGCGTGGTTCCAAGATGGGATACGATTTAAAAGCGCGAACCATGATTGGAGTAGATGCTGGATCTAGATCAGGACGACACAGGTATGCATTTAATACTTGGCACGAATACAGAAACGTGAGCTCAATACGGCATCATTGGCTATGCAAGTGCAACAAAGTTTATATGTTTATATATTCGGGTTTGCGGGGCATCTGGATGCGCATGCCATAGGAAGTTCTTCGCAACATGTTCTGATACAACCATGGCTCTGAAAGTGGGCGTGCTAGGAGCCACTGGCTTTACAGGATCACATGTTACACTTGCATTACTGCGTCATGGTCATACAGTCTACGGCTTTGGACGCAACCCACGGAAGCTTGGTCAGCACGAGCACTTCGTGCCGATTGTTTTGAATCTCGAGCAAGCTTCAGTATATGATATTGAAAAGGCTGTGACAGGTTTAGATGCCGTAGTTGACGCATTCGGTCCGCATTCAGACGGAACCGATGCAATGCTTTACAGTAAGATTCACTTAGTGCTCGTCTGATCTCTGTTAACGCAATAGAACCGTATCTTGAGACTACAAGGAAAGTTATTCTAGCCTGCAAGGCCGGTAAAGTTGGATACCTCCTCAAAATTGGCGGAACAGGTTCGCTGTATATTCCGGGGACCTCTGACTCTGCGGTAGATTCGTTTGAGTTTTGGGTTGCTTTTCGACGAGGCATGGCTGATTCAGAAGCTATGCTGCAGAATTTGGAGGAGCGTTTTGGCGAACAAGGTACTGCGTTCCGGCTTTATTCCGACGCTAGAAAACGCATGCTCTCTGGTTACGACGACTCTCACGATCGTGCTTTGGTTGAGGCATTTGAGTCTGTTGACATCGACAATGACCCGGCGGCAACATTTATTCGTGCCTGCCGAACATCGTTTATGTTTTTTGACGGCAGATATGATTTTGACTGGACCTTCTTGTCGCCGCCTGCTCTCTATCGGTCAGGAATCTTTACGGGAAAGTACCATGCTACCGCCGACTATGTTCCGGTCTCTGGAGATTCAAACGATGGGACTGGTTTGACCAATCGCTTGCTTGGAATAACATCACACGATTTAGCGGCTGCAGTTGTGGATGAGATTGAGGCCAGAGTAATGAAGCATAGGCATTGGAGCGTTTTTGGACCCGACGAGCAGACGCCGACGCCAGCTTATGTATCAATATCTGATTTGCAGAGCGCTTAGTATGCATTCCTGCTAGTAATATTACGCTATGATATGGCAAATAAAATAATCTTTCAATATTTGAAATTGATTGGCAAGACACGATTTATAAACAACAGACAGATATCTGTTCTTTCGACTCTTTGTATTAGGAATAGGAATTGTGAAATGTAAATACGGAAACATAGTTCGTCTCATAATCAAATTACTATAAATCACAATAGCATGCGCGCTCCTACTCAAAATTGTCTTCCATAACCTCATTCATCATACTCGCAATTTTGACATGACTGTTACTATCGCGATTCAGCATGTCGTAAAACTCGTCGCGTTTTTTGACAATACAAGGGTCATTCGAATGGAGACGCAGTTTGTTCTCGATCGACTGCACGTTTGTATAGTTCAAAAAAGCATTGCGACGGACGGTAGAGTATTTTTCAAGCAAGGCTGCAGGATCTGACTCGTTCTTGGTGAAGATTCGAATCAGGCAATTTCCCAACGCAGCGGCATCTAAAAGACCGGTAGTCAGACCAAGCCCGCCGATGGGGTTGTTAGAGTGGGAGGCATCACCCGTGAGCATAACACGACCATCGACAAATTTGCGGGCAACTCTTTGGTGCGCCCAGTATGGATTTGCTGACACGAGCTCGTATTTCAATGGCCTTGGACCGGGAAAAAGGGCCTCATACTTCTCAGGTACAGTGTCAACCAGCTTGTCATCTGGAATATGAAGCCGTACTCCGTAAGCTACGCGCCAAACGCCTTCTTCAGGCTTACCGGTCCGTGCAATCACGGCCCAATTTTCTTCGTCCTGAATCATATTTGCTGTACCATATCCAAACTTTTCGAACGGATATTTCACGTTGGTAGCCATGAATCGAAAATCCTGCCACGTAAAGCCTTCAAAGGGAATGCAGAGCGATCGGCGGACAGACGATCCTGCTCCGTCTGCCCCAACCAGATATTCGGCTGTAAAAAACTTTTCGCCGTTGCGAGTCACAGCAGTGACTGCGACCAAGCTCTTTCCTGGAGACTGATGCTGTCCAACAAATCGATATCCAAATCGCACTTCAAAATTGGGATATTCACTGGCCTTTGACAAAATAAGAGCCGCAAGCTTATGCTGGCCCATATGAATACCGGCGTAATTGAACTTAAGCTGGCCTTTTGGTATGACAGACAGCTTTAAATTAGCAAGGATCTTGCCGCCCTTGTTTTCGGGCGTGCGGAAAGTCACACCCTCTGAATTCTTGTATCCGCCGTCGATGACATCTTGGAGTATGTCCACCTTCTCAAACTCGTTGAGCACAATAGGCATATACGTTGTTGCGCGAGGCGACTGTACAATCTCCGGTTCTGACTCAAGGACCAAGACTGAAATGCCTTCTCGGACAAGTTTCAAAGCCAGAAATAGTCCGGTGGGACCAGCGCCTATAATAATGACCTGTTTGCGCTCAAAGACTGCTTCTTGATTATCGGGAATCAGCTTCGAAGCCGTCATTTTTGATCTGTCTACAGTACTCAAAAAATTTCTTCTAAAAACTGAAGAACTGGGAGGTATATTATAATACAAAGGGCTGGATGGCTTTGTTTGAGGGGCCCGGCATTGTTCCAAATTGGGCTACTCGCTTACCCCGCCAGCAGGCCGTCGGCAATTACCCCTGACCCCACATCTTGACCCTGGATGTCCTTGAATAGACTAGCGCGCCGCGCGCCATGGTTGGTGGAACGATGAGAGCGCAGGTTTCGATAGCAAGTCAGTAGCTCCAGCAGGTAAACAAAATAAAGCTTTTTTTCGACCAATAGCCCAAAACAGTACTGATCATGTTGACATCGCAGAATTATATATATTTTCCTCTCTTGGGATTCGCTTCTGTCATTCACTAGTAGATCCATGCGTGTCAAGAAATCAGCCTTACAGCAAAATGAGTGACCATTTGAGAAGGGTGAGTATGAACTTACTATTAAATAGTTGAGTGATACTGATGCTCAAGATTTCAAATCCAAATTTGTTCACAGAGTGCGGACTCATTGACGGAAACTGGATACACGCAAGTCAAACATTCGACGTGATTGAACCGAGCTCGGAAACCGTCCTGGCTCGAGTAAGCAATTTTTCAGAGGCCGACTTTGAAAAAGCCATTGGGAGCGCTCATGATGAGTTTATACTGTTTTCAAAAAATACCACGGCAAGAGATCGTGCTGTATTGCTGCGAAAGTGGTATGACCTGATTATAGCAAATGCAGAAGATCGTAAGTTTTTCAAGTCGTGAAGATGAGCCGCCGGCTAATAAGAACAAGTATCAGTCATAATGACACTAGAAAACGGCAAAACGCTAGCTGAGGCTCGCAATGAGCTGCACTATGCTGCCTCGTTTGTCTTATGGTTTTCAGAGGAAGCCTCTCGATCATATGGAGATGTCGTTCCATCGTCAAAACTAGGACGTGTGGTCTTTACTCTAAAGCAGCCAGTTGGAGTCTGCGGCGTTATAACGCCGTGGAACTTCCCTGCGGCGATGGTGACAAGAAAACTTGGACCGGCCTTAGCTGCTGGCTGTGCCGTGGTTATCAAACCGCCTTCAGAGACACCACTGACGGCACTGGCGCTTGCTCGTCTTGCTCTTGAGGCAGGTTTCCCGCCTAGGCTTATTCAAGTTCTGCCGACAAAAAATCGAGCAGCTGCTTGTCTTTTGGCTACACATCCACTGGTACGCAAGCTATCGTTTACCGGCAGTACTGGCGTCGGGATCAAACTGGCCTGTTTAGCCACAAGCACTATTAAAAAAGTTTCTCTTGAGCTTGGGGGAAATGCGCCGTTTATTGTATTTAACGACGCTGACGTCGACAAGGCCGTCGAGGGAGCCATGGCTTGCAAGTTTAGGTGTACCGGACAAACTTGCGTCTGTGCAAATCGTTTTTACGTACAGGAAGGCATTGCTCCGGTGTTTACCGCGAAACTTGTTTCGGCAGTTAATGATCTCAAGCTGGGATTTGGTTTAGACAAAGGCATTACCCAGGGTCCATTGGTGAATCAAGGGAGTGTGGACAAGAGTCATCTGCATGTGGAAGATGCAGTGGCTCGAGGCGCAAAGCTTGAGACTGGTGGCTCACGATGGCAGCTACAGAACGGAACTGGATTTTTTTATAAGCCCACCGTACTATCGTCAGTATCACGCAGTGCAATGATTGCTGTTGAGGAAACTTTCGGACCGGTTGCTGCAATCTTCACTTTTACCACTGAGGAAGATGTAATTGTTCTGGCCAATGCTACTGAATATGGTTTGGCTGGATATTTTTTTTCAGCGGATGTATCTCGCGTGTTTCGAGTAGCCGCACAGCTTGATGTAGGTATGGTAGGTGTTAACACTGGCGTTATGTCTGCAGCTGAGACTCCTTTTGGTGGTGTAAAGATGAGCGGAGTTGGCCGCGAAGGGAGCAAATACGGTATCGAAGAGTACCAAGTGATCAAGGCTGTCACTATTGCATTATAGTCAGCACAACGTGCTCGTAAGCTGTCTCCTAGAACTCTCATGTTTGCTGCAACTGGATTAAGCGTCATCTTTGGATATTGCCGGCGATTTAAGAACCTCCATGCATAACGAACGCTAGCACGTTGGACGTGGTGCAGATGATGATTTATATCAAGAAGAAGCGTATTAGACAATATAGCCTATAACTAGAAAGAGAAATTTTTTTAATTGCTATTAATATTTTGCTCATTAAAAACGTATGAGCAACACTACTGCACAGGAGACATGAAAGTCAAGCTGTGTACTCTAAGCTTGATCCTGCTTGATATCCTTCTGCTTCGTTCTACTAGCCATATGTATCGGAAGCCTCGGATCAGTAAATAGCGCAAAGAAAATCCGAGTCCGCTCAGCTCAGAACCAGTATGAAGTCAGTGACAGAGTGCCAAATGCTATCAGTGGGGTAGAGGCACACAGCCGTTGTGGGGTAGAATGCTTTCCCTGTATGGTAACCTGGTTCAATTTTTTTGCCTCCTCAGGATGTAAAGTGTTAAGTTCTGGCTAGAGGTTTTATAGATGTGGTAGCTAGTACTTGGTTTAGTAGACTATATCAAACTTCAAGATTCAACGTATGCAAAATAGTTGGAGTGTGTCTTTAGCCATGAAGAACCTCTATCACATAGACATGTCTGACGTATTGATCGTTCTCGCTGTACTTTTTTGCATCAGCTATCTCGCAAAACTCTTTATCATTGAAACTGGAAAAATACGTGCTCCTGGAAAAAATGCTTCTCTCGCTTCTATGAGCACAAGAAGTATTGTAACGAAAATGGATGCAACAGGAAAGGAAATGGTTGTGTTTTATGGCTCTCAAACTGGCACTGCTGAAGATTTTGCATATCGGCTGGCTAAAGAAGGTCATGCACGGTTTGGGTTGAACACGCTTGTCGCTGATCTTGACGATTACAGCTACGAGGATCTCAACGAGTTACCAAAGGGAAAAGTCGCCGTTTTTGTCGTCGCTACCTACGGCGAGGGGGAGCCTACAGACAACGCCGAGTCGTTTTTTGAGTTTATCACTGAGCAAGTCGATCTAAATGCTACCAGTAGCTCCAAAATGCCGCTTGAGTTTCTAACATATGTTGCATTTGGTTTGGGAAATAGTACATACGAACATTACAATGCGATGGTTAAGAAGTTAGATGAAACACTGATCAGGCTTGGCGCCACTCGCATCGGAAAAGTTGGGTTGGGTGACGACGGTAAAAACGAGCTAGAAGAGGATTTTTTGACATGGAAAGAGGACATGTGGAGAAATTTGTCTTCCGCACTCAATCTTCAAGAGCGCAAAGCCGAATATGAACCTATATTCAGTGTGGTAGAGCGCAATGATATCACTGCTGAAATGGACGACGTGTATGTTGGAGAGCTAAGCCAATCATATCTTGCGGGGACAGCTACTCCTCCTTATGACGCACATAACCCATATATTGCTTCTGTTACTGATATTCGCGAGCTTTTTGGTTCATCTTTGCGGAATTGCGTACATGTGGAGTTTGATCTTGGTGGAAGCGGCTTAATGTACAATACGGGAGATCACATTGCGTTATGTCCGCAAAACTCTGACCGAGAAGTCGACAGATTTCTTGCGATTTTAGATTTACTGGACAAACGATATACCGTTATTGATGTGCGCTTAATAGATCCCGAGGCTAAGACTCCGATACCTGTTCCAACAACCTACGATGCTGCAGTGAGGTACTATCTAGAAATTTCTGGGATAGTATCGAGACAGTTTTTGGCCAGCCTAGCTGCATATGCGCCAAACGACGAAGCTAAGAACGCTCTTATAAGACTCGGAAGCGACCGTGACGCCTTTGCGCAGCAAGTTACGAGGAAAAATCTGAATATTGCTCAAGTACTACAGATAATCTCGAGTGGTACGGTTTGGCTTCTTATCCCGTTCTCGTTATTGATAGAGTCGCTTCCACGTCTCCAGCCACGGTACTATTCAATATCCTCGTCTTCTCAGGTTTTCCCTACCAAGGCTCATATAACAGCGGCTGTAGACTCACGTCCTACATTGGAAGGCTTTGAGTACTTTAAAGGGGTGACATCCAACTACCTTCTTGATCTGAAAAGCAGGCAAAACGGAGAAGTAAACACAAGTATTGATGCCGTGACTTACGCTCTAGACGGGCCACGTGGAATGTATCAAGGGAGAAAGATACCCGTGTATATTCGGCCATCAAACTTCAGGCTACCGCAAGTAAGCACGATACCTATTATAATGGTGGGTCCTGGTACTGGCGTTGCTCCATTTCGTGGATTCATGCAAGAGCGCGTAGTCCAGGCAGCGAGTGGCTTACCGATCGGCAAGGCACTACTATTTTTTGGTAGCCGTCGTCAGGATGAAGATTTCCTATATGCAGACGAATGGGAAGCTACGAGATCTAGACTGGGTGAGAAATTTGAACTTGTCACAGCTTTTAGCCGGGAAGGAGAGCATAAGGTCTATGTGCAACATCGCCTTACAGAATATGCTGATATGGTTAATAATCTACTCGAGCAGGGAGGATTTTTTTACGTATGCGGAGATGCAAATATGGCAAAAGAAGTGTCTCATGCTTTGGCCAAAGTTATTGCAAAGACACGAAGCGTTTCTGATGAAATCAGTAGAGAGATTGTCAAGACTATGCGAGCTCATAATTTGTATCAAGAAGACGTGTGGTAGTATGGCTTCATTTGAGCTTGGACAACCTAATAGCAATATACTCAATATCAGTGTTAATCTATAACTTAATAATTAATAAAGTAACGTTAAGCAATTATTGCTTTTCTGAATGAGTTAGTGGATTGCTTGCGATCGCGTGGTATGGGGTTAAGGAATAAGGAACTTAATTGTCAATTTGTCAATAAATATACGCAAAACGCGATCCCAAGCATTAACAATAAAAAGAAAGTCAGCGAGCACAATAAGGTGGCTATTTGGATTCTGGAAAACAGAACTATTTTAGAATGAGATTGTTATCATTTGTTAAAGTTATTACTAAAAAATAAATTACGGCTAGCCATCATCTTAGAACGGTCTCTGCTCATGTCCAACATATTGCTGCTATCCGTGCCAAAAATAAGTATAAGTTAACCATCCATGTATAGTTTACTTAATGTTTTTTTGCGTGCACGCCGTGCTCCCATTCATCGCCGATAAGATTCTTAACCTCCTCGAGGTGCGTTGTGAAGTTATTCACAAGGTCGTCCCACATATGAGGATCATGGAAGTGAATTTTATTCGACTTCCAAGCAAATTCCGCGAGAGAAAAGGCGCGAGCAGACTCAAACATGAAGGCAATGGAGCCCCTTGAGATCACCGTCTCAGGCGGGGATGACTCAGAAGCTGCTTTGAACTCGTCGTATGCAACGCCATGAGGAGTCATTCCAGTCTCGAATGACGCTCCGCCAGGTTGAAAGGCATCCGAGCGACCGCCATATTCACCGTAGATCAAACCCATTAGCTCAGAAGCAACATTGCGATGATAGTAGGGCGGACGATATGTGTGTGATGCAACGTCCCATCGCGGGGAGAAAATCAAAAAGTCGGCCAATGCAGCCGTGGGATCGCGCGACTTTGCCGTAAGGACACAAAAGATCGACGGATCAATGTGATCGACAGAGATAGATCCTATGTTGACAAACTTTGTAAGGTCGTACTTATACGGATAGTAGTTTCCATGCCATGCCACCACATCGTACGGCGAATGGCTTTGGTGAGATTTGAAGAATTTGCCGCCAACCTTGTAGACAATATCAAAGCCCGAGTCAGAGTCAATCTCATAATAAGCTTCAGGAGCGAGAAAGTCACGCGAGTTTGCCAACCCATATCCGCCAATGGGCCCAAGATCTGGCAGTTCGAACTGCGATCCCCAGATTTCAAGAATATAGCCGCGGGTCGAGCCATCGGGAGTATTCACAGAGAAACGTATGCCCCTGGGAATTATAACAATCTCCCCTGGTTGCGCGTAAATCCAGCCATACTCTGTCTGAATATCTAAGCGGCCCTGTTGTGGGACAATAAGAAACTCGCCATCCGAGTTGACAAAAGACTTGCGCTTCATTGAAGTATTACAAACGTAGACATGTGTCGCAATACCTTCACGCAGCGAAGGGTCTCCTGAGCCTGCCAGAGTCTTTAGGCCTTCAGTAAAATCAGTTTGCTCCTCTGGGATATCAAATGGCAGCCAAGCCACTTGAGTTGGCGACACATGCACTTTGGCATTGCTTGGCAAAAAGCAAGACTCGTAGTCGCTATTGACATCAACCTCTGTGAATCCCTGATGCGACACTGCCGGTCGCATTCGATACAGCCATGCGCTCTTATGATCATTTCGGGGAGTCACAAACGAGGATCCAGTAATTTGCTCAGCATAGAGACCGAATCTCACTAAGATTGGTTAGAAAAGGGATGGCATATTCAACTAGGCACAAACCTTGGCGGGGAGAGTTTTGTCCATGAGGAACGGTACCAGGAATGGCTTCAGAGACAAGATAGTTGTGGATCCCAGCAAGATATGTATAGGGATCATTAGAGCGGGTAGCAAAAGATGGAGCTTGCCCATTCTTCTGTGTTTCCGCCCAATGAAGCGAATTCTGATGGAAGTCGGCCACTTCTTGATATGATGCCTCAACCATAGGAGCAATATAGCAGGTCACTTTTAGTAAGCTGTATGAAGTGATCTCTGAGCAACAAATCTATAAAAATGCGAAGTTCTAACCCAATTTATAGACCTTGCTATGATTTGAGCATTCATTACTGGATACGCTGGGGTCCGATGCTCTGTCCAGATTTGGACGGGATGAGTGCCCCACGCTATATTCGAGGTGCAATGTCACAGAATTATTACCAATTTTGCATTTCACTGAAGAAGTCATTTTGAATGCTCCCTACGTTTTCAGATCTCGGCCAAGCAGTAAGATGGTGAGAGAAGACATGAAATAGTGTAAACTACTCGTTATCCAAACTATCAAAATTCGGCGGCTTATTCGAATGGCGATTTATTACTAGATACTTGAACATATAGCTCAAATGAACATAGATAAGTGTGCTAACTTCATATATTATTGAAAGAGCCACCTTTCAGAAGTATATAAAACGTCCAGCTGCTTGAACATTCAGAGAGCAGGCACTACAATGTACTACATATTAGACTCGAGTTTTTGGTACACAATATGACACGCTCACAGGTGAGATCTCTGCACTGCTAAAATCCCAAACATCTTTATATGGATCGTCCTGAAGTATTTTAAGAACTTCGTCTTTACTTGAAGCCTTTATCACAATGACGGAACCTTTGATATTTGGTTTGGGATCAGTCTTGCTAGGAGGCGTATGGAATATTGCACCTCCGGTCACATATGTACCGTTTTTCAAAAGCATCTGAGAGCGACGAGCATGAGCTGGTCGTTGTTGCAAACGTAGGTCGAGCTTGTATGTTTAACCAAAATACAATCTAATATAATAAAGATGAACTCACAGCATCCTGTTTATCAGGCAGATACGCTAGCCACGTGATTTTCTCAGTCATCGTAGAGTTGTCAACGAGAACAACAATGCGGTACGTTGTGTGGATGATCACATCTTCTTATATCCTTCCATAACCGCCCCCTCTCTTTGCTAACTAGTTTGAATGAAGCACAGGTCACAACGGCTGGCTTCCTATATTGGTAAAAAAACTATGTGGGGATATTTAGTTCAAAAGCGGGTCCTGACGCAGGAGAAGGGATCTACCGGCTAATTTGATAGCAACAATCCAGATTGAGCATAGTTTAGAAACATAAATCAGAAACGAAAAACTCTATTGCCCTTTCAATATACGTTGTACGCCTTCTACCTGTTCTTCAGTGGCCCAATCGCGACGAAGCATTTCAAAACCATGAGTTGTTCTGCTGTATATAGCACCGCCTAGTCTACCAATCGGTTGTAGAAGTCTCGGATCAATGCTACTTTCTTCATCATTTATGACATCTTCTCTAACATGAAAATTGACTCCTTCAAAAATAGCAAGAATGCCAGTTCGTTTACCTGTCGATGGCGATGTCCATTCGTGATGAGCTACTAGTTTAGCCTCAATAGAAAACGCTGATTCAGCAACATGGGGGGGCTTCACTTTGGTAGAGGGTAGAGGTGTCAGACCCGACAGCGCCCACTCGTCAATATCGAACGGCGAGTCTACTGACGTGAAGTTTGCTGCTTCAATAAACCATTCGGAAATGACGTTAATTGTGCATTCTTTTGTCTTCAAAACATTTAGCGCCGTATCTTTAGGTGAACCTCTTCCTTCGGAAAATCCCACACAGAAAATCGGCGGGTCGTGGTTTACGACAGTGGTGTAACTGAACGGCGCCAAGTTTCGTTTTCCATCTTCTGACTCCGTAGACACAAATCCAATCGGCCGAGGGACAATTCCAGAAATTAACAGCTTGTAATTCTTGACTGGATCTCGTCCTGGTTTGTAGGGATCTATTTCGAGCTTCTTATGCTCTTTCCACGATTCCAGGTTGGCTCCGTCACCAACTTGCCAGCCTGCGTTTGGACACTGCGTGTAATGCCATTTAACATCCTCCCAAGGCCCGCACGCTTGCAGCACAGGATTGGAATTTTTCTCCAAGTAACAAGTTAGCGCTTCATGTCTCCATCGAAATATTTTTAAAAGCCTTACATTGTGTTTTGACATGTTGAATTTAAAGGAGGAAGATTGTATGACTCAGATTTACTCCACAGAGTCGGCCCAGTGGACATTTATCTAATGATAGCCCGATAGCCCTCACTACCCCACCTGCCGGTGAAGCATTCGCCACATTAATTGACGCATGCACTAGAGCCATCGTGGTCGACCAATTTTATTCAATGTGGCAAACGATAATCACAAGGTTTGTGCGATCTCCAAAGCCTGGACGCTTTAGATGCTTGCGCTTGCATTATGTCGATGTGGAGAAGTAATGTCCCAGAAAGTGATAAAGTTTTCCCCACAAGGCAAATAAAACCAAAAGATGACACTTCTTGGATAACTTTTGCACAAGGCATAAGATAGTGGGCACACAATGTCTTTCTGCAGAGGAATATCCAACATTCTTAGTAAGCGGCAATCTGATGCAGTTATTGTGGCCGCATTACGCACACCGTTCACGAGGGCAGTCAAAGGTGGTCTCGCTTACATGTATCCGGAAGAGCTACTGGCCACAGTCTTGAGAGCGGTAGTAAGCAAAGTAGGCATTGACCCATCTGAAGTAAATGATGTGCTTACGGGTGCTGTTCTCCAACCTCTCGGAGGACAGAAGGTCTCTGCAATAGCAGCAAAGTCTGTCGGATTCCCGGTAACTACCACTACCGGGACCGTAAATAGACAATGCTCTTCATCCGCACAGGCTGTGGCATATCTATCCGCGTCTATAAATCTGGGGCTAACAGATGCCGGAATCGGGGCCGGTGTTGAATCGATGAGCCATGACTACTTTCCGCATCGAGGCATTCCACAGCGAGTAATTTCGAGATTTGTCGATGTAGATGGAGAGGCTAAAGATGTACTAATTCCAATGGGTATTACTTCAGAAAACGTGGCTAGACAGTTTGGAATTTCTCGTGAGGATCAAGACAGATTCGCTGTTAGATCACACGTCAATGCTGCGAAAGCTCGTAGTTCGGGCTATTTCGAAAATGAGATCGTTCCGACCCTCGGACGCAAGCTGATAGACTCAAGCGGTCCCCCTTCTACAGATGAGTGGGCGACGATATCAAACGACGATGGTGTTAGACCAGACACCACGTTCGAGAGTTTGTCCAAACTAAAGCCTGTCTTTGATGAGACTGGGACAACAACAGCAGGAAATTCATCCCAAATCTCAGATGGCGCCTCAGCAATTCTTATGATGTCACGACTCAAAGCTGATCAACTCGGGTTGAAGCCTCTGGGAAAATTTGTTGCTTCTGCAGTTTGCGGCGTGCCTGCACGAATTATGGGTATAGCTCCCGCTGTAGCTATCCCAAAGCTTCTTGAATTGACTGGAATAGAGAAAAGCGAGATCGATGTTTGGGAGCTCAATGAAGCCTTCGCTTCACAATCGCTTTATGTTATTAGAAAGTTGGGTATTGATATTGAAAAGGTCAATCCTCATGGTGGTGCTATCGCTATTGGTCACCCACTTGGTGCTACAGGAGGTCGATGCATTGCGACGCTGCTGAATGGACTTGATAAAACAGGAGGAAAGTTGGGGGTCGTCTCTATGTGTGCATCGACAGGACAGGGGTTTGCTGCGCTTTTTGTCCGCGAATAGAATAAATCATGAATTTACTTAAGTCACATCTTCCTATCAGTATAATTTATTGATTAGATACATCATATGTAAGGTAAACTGGTCTGGCATATGGACTGAATTTTTGTATTACTCGTCATTTTTCCAAGGACAACGGAATAAACAGAATGACTGCGACCAAATACAGCAATCGAATTTTATGAGACGAGGTATACATGAAGCAGGAATAACGAATGATATCTGCATTTCACGAAGATGGTACATTAAGTGAGATGGTTGAGTGCGCATAGTGTTTTAAGCGGGGTGGTCACAGATTTCCACTTTGGGTAGACGTGTTGAG
The DNA here is from genome assembly GCA_030580395.1 of Myxozyma nipponensis. Lineage (NCBI taxonomy): Eukaryota > Fungi > Ascomycota > Lipomycetes > Lipomycetales > Lipomycetaceae > Myxozyma > Myxozyma nipponensis. Next base: position 23,096 of record JAKTSU010000032.1, read on the forward strand.
ATTGAGCCATGTAATGGTGGCTTTTTAGGAGAGTGCACCCCACTCTCTGCTGTTAGTGAATTATATCTAGCTCTTAAATCTCTAAATAAGCGCAAGCTCACTTAATCTAAATATTTTTAGGTCAATGTTTCGCTGCAACACTAAAGTATGGGGCGCTGTCTGCCACAAGATAGGAGCCGCCATTGCCTTCAGATCGATTGCAACCAAGCCGCCAAAAACTAAGGTTGTAACTGTTGACGAAGCTTTGAAGGATATAAAATCTGGCTTAACACTATTGTCCGGAGGCTTTGGATTATCCGGTGTACCTGGTAAGTATTCACGACTTTTGTTGCCAAATAGGCGCTAACGATAGATACGCTTATCAATAGCTTACTGCGATATCCAGAAATTCAAGGGCTGACTGCAGTCTCCAACAATGCGGGAACATCCGGGTCAGGATTGTCAAAACTGCTAGTATCAGGGCAAATTTCCAGAATGATCTCGTCGTATATTGGAGGCAATAAAGTGTTTGAAGAAAAGTATCTAAGTGGCCAAATAGAACTGGAATTGACACCCCAAGGTACACTAGCCGAGCGATGTCGTGCTGGAGGTGCAGGCATACCTGCATTTTACACGGCTACTGGCTACGGTACATGGGTGCAAACAGGTCAGCTACCAGTAAAATATGATAGTGCTGGCAATGTGATCAAAACAAATGAACCTAAGGAAGTGCGCGAATTTGAAGGTCGAGCTTTTGTTCTTGAGAAGGCTATTGTAGGAGATGTCGCTTTTGTAAAGGCATATAAAGCAGATACGGCTGGAAACTGTTACTTTCGAAAAGCATCTCGAAACTTCAATAATGTTATGGGCCGTGCTGCGGCTTACACAATTGTTGAGGCCGAGCATATTGTCGAGCCAGGCGAGATTGATCCACAGGATGTCCATTTACCGGGTATATATGTGTCCAAAGTTGTGCAGTCAACTGCCGAGAAGCAAATCGAGTTCATTACACTTGCGAAGCACGATGATGAAAAGGTTCGCGAACTAGAAAAAGTGCTCATGTACGATCCAGAATCCTCTGCATCTCGCCGTCAACGAATTGTGAAACGAGCTGCACAGGAATTTAAAGATGGAACAGTGGTCAATCTTGGCATTGGCATACCTACTCTGGCTCCCAATTACATGCCTAGTGACGTACAAGTGACACTGCAGTCTGAGAACGGAATATTGGGGCTTGGTCCTTATCCTCAAGCTGGTCAAGAAGATGCTGATTTAATTAATGCTGGAAAAGAGACCGTGACCGTGAACCCGGGCGCTTCTTTCTTTGGATCTGAAGACTCCTTTGGCATGATTCGCGCCGGAAAAATAGACTTGACCATACTTGGAGCAATGCAAGTTTCACAATTTGGGGATTTGGCTAACTGGGCGCTGCCAGGCATGGTGAAAGGTATGGGAGGTGCTATGGATTTAGTCGCGAATCCGTCTAAAACTAAGGTGCTCGTTGTCATGGAACTCGTCGACCGCAAAGGACGTCCAAAAATTTTAAAGCAGTGCACGTTCCCATTAACAGGTCCGAAGTGTGTGTGGAGAATTATTACCGATCTTGCCGTATTTGATGTTGATCATCACAAGGGCCTGATTTTGATTGAGATTGCCGAGGGCATAACTGTGGAAGAGATCAGGGCCAAGATCGAGCCTGATTTCGAAGTGTCATCAAATTTGGTAACTATTCGACTCTAAGACTCTACCTATTCAACGCGACCTTGGGCGCACACATCTTATTCTGATTTGTTTTTTAATTATATGCTTGTCTCAATATCAAGAACTTGTTGAATATATCTTTTCCGTTTAAATTCCTTTCTTATTGTGGCGAAACCCCACCACCTTGTTTCGTACTGTTCCCCACATTCTTCGGTCGGCTCTGCGGGTTAGGTGTGGTGGGGTAATGTTTGCCATAAGCTCAGTCTTATATGTAGTCGACCATGATGCCTAAGTTCAAAGCGTATTCACACGTACAAAGTCATACAACAATACGGCATGTTTACTACATTTGAGCATCCGCACTTGAAAACCGTTACCGGCAGGAGCCACGATGGCGTGATCCAATTCTTAGGCATCCAGTACGCTTCAGTCGCAGAACGATTCGGAGACCCACGCCCTTTTACTCTCATAAACCCGGTAGCAACTCAGTATGGACCATGCGCTCCGCAATTTCCTGGTGGATGCGCTGGCGAGCTGGAATATCTACAGAAAACGCTTGCCATACCTGAAGCTGTCTCCCTCTCAGACGAATTTGGATGCTTGACAGCAAATGTGTCTATTCCAGAACGGCATGATTTTGACAAACCGCTCCCAGTACTGGTATTCGTTCATGGAGGTGGTCTAATTGTGGGATCTAGCTGCTGGCCACAGTATGACTTGGCTAATCTCGTACGCTTTTCAGCGAAGGAAGCACCTATCATTGCAGTTTCACTAAAGTAAGTAGAGTCTGTCGCTTGATTCACAGTCATTGCTGATAATGAGCTACCGTCTTGGCCCACTGGGCAGTCTTGCGTCTACCAAAATGCGCGAAAGAGGCTTTACTGGTAATCTACCGCTTAAAGATGTAGCGGAAGGATTTAGATGGGTACGCAATAACATTGCCGGGTTTGGAGGAGATTCAAATAATGTCACGGCATTGGGGGAGTCTGCAGGCTCGATGCTATTGACAATGCTTCTGCAGTTTGAAGAACCTCTATTTGATCGGTTAATCAGTTACAGTGGAATTGCATGCATCCTAGCACCAGTAGATATTGAAATCCAAGACCGGTGCTGGTCTAAAGCTCTGGAGGCAGTCGGTGTTTCTGATGACCATAACGCAGTAGCCTCACTTCAAAATATTGAACAACAGAATTTCACGCTTTCAGTTGGAATGATTGTTCCACCTTTAATGACAGCGTCAGAGGATCTGCAAACTACCAGTTTTGAAAGTACGTGGGTAAAAGAGGCAAACATTCTACCTGGTCGTGCGTGGTGTAAAGCAGCCGTGTTTTCTGACTGCAAACACGATGGCACGATTTTGTCACGCAACATGGTGAAGTCAAAGACAGGTATCCGAGCCGCGTTCATGACGTTCTGGCAAGAGCATCTAGAGCAGGAACAAGCGGACTTGTTGATGTCTTTATACGGCATAGAGGAGACAAGCTCAGATGACGAAGCATTTGCTGCTGCTGAGCAACTCATTAGTGATGTCTTATTCTATGCTCCGATGGTTACTGTTGCACGCAACTGGTCAGCCTCGTCGGCATTCTGCTGTCATTTCAACGCACCTGTGAAATGGGAGGGCATACGTAAAGGACTTACGCTGCACACGTTTGATATCGCGTTGCTGTTCCAAAATTTTGCTGACTCGTTAGATGCTGAACAAATAGCACTGGGCCAACAAGTTGCCAAAGACGTGTTTGCGTTCATGTACGGCCAGGAGCCATGGCCATCGTATGGAAAAGGTGCAGTTCGCGTTTATCAAGATGCTGCAAAGACTCTGACTGTGGACGATCCTGAGACGAACCGCAATCAAAACGTATGGCAACTTCTCGAGGCCGTACCTTTATCAGCAATGATTGAACTGGTTAAACTTTTCGTCAACGCTAATACTAAAATGTGATAGATTTAATTTTAAACTTAAGACTTCTTTGTTCAGCTAGATAATTTATCTTCACAAGATTCAATACCCCCCAGGTATCGATAAACCACGCGAGAGTCTAAGCCGCGAAATCGGGTATCTGAGGACGTTCGTTCGTAGATTTCGAGTGCTAGCGGACCTAAAATTAGGGTAGCTCGTGCCCTATGCGCCGCCGCAACAGCCAGTCTAAAATCTTTGCACATAAGCTCCACCTTGAAACCTCCCTTGTAGCCATGAGACGCAGGTGCCGTTGGCACGACTCCTGGGACTGGGTTCATTTTGTCGCTCACATAGTTTTGTGCAGTAGAAGTCGCAAAAATACTGTGTAGCTTATGAGGATCGATTCCGGCTCGGATACCGAAATTGAAAGCTTCCGATGTCGCGATGGCAATCAAGCCAGACAAATAATTGTTAGACAGTTTGGCCACTAATCCAAGCGATGGTCCTCCACAAACGAATATGTTTGTACCCATCAGTCCCAGAGCATTGTGCAATGTGCCATCAGCAACATTCCTGTCGTTTTCCGCTGCTCCCAGCATAAACGTAAGCGTCCCCGCCTCTGCGCCAAGAGTGCCACCAGACACTGGAGCATCATAGAATGAAGTTTGCGCGCCATTGGGAAGTTCAGAGATCGTCTGAGCCACCAATGCATTAGTCTCGGCGTCAATAGTTGAACAGTCCACCAGAATTTTGTTCGCTATATCACCTGCCAAGATACCTGAGTTGGGAGCAAGGTATACTGACCGCACGTGGCTACCTTCGGGAACAATCGTGAACACAATCCTCTGCTATTAGTCCAATGTTCCACAAGCTACTATAGCCTATAGCCTATCTGTTACTTACAGAGTTGTCGACCACTTGTTTAGCGGAAGTTGTTTTGACCGCTTTACCGTTGCTTCTTGCTACAAAATCATCCACTACTGTCTCGACAACGTCAAACACGTAGACCACAGCGTCCTCGGGAAGCTTTCGAACAAGATTCGTGGCCATCGGATAGCCCATGGCTCCAAGACCAACAAACCCAACACATTTAGGTAGTGCCATAATGTTCCCTACGGTGTCAGCTGCACCATTTTGTTGCAGATGAGGATATACGTCTGCTAATATATGCATTTTGGCCCGTCTGACGCGTTTCTTGTTTGGGTAGTTCAAACGCGCCCCTCATTAGTCCCAACACCAAAACTGGGTTGGCTTTCTGCCCCACTTCAACGTGTCTCGAAGCGAGATTGCCTAGTGACATGGCAGTACTAAATAGAATAGAAGCTGCATTACAAACGACAATAGATTTTACTTTTTTTTTTTTTTTCGTTTACTTCGCCCAACTTTGAATAGTTAAAACTTTAGCTGAGGGAGATAGAGTATCTGGTAGCCAGTCTCCGCAGAATTTTGGCCATTGACACTGTGATCCCCCACACCCATGTATCATCTAACATATCGCTCCAAAGATCCACAACTTCCGCAGCCAATGAGACGGGCTGTTTCAGCACTGCAATTAAGTTATCGGGCTCTAGCGATTCAATCTCGGCATCATCGCAAATGCGATTTGCATCCTGTAACAACTCTTTGACGCGATTCATGATGAGGCGGTCGTCATCTGCTAGCTCACCCGTAGACCGAAATTCAGTTTCCACACCATGTAGCCATCGTGACAAAAATACGATTGATTCCCAACCACAAAGTGCATGCTCGACACTCCAGTGCAGAGCAGCGATGCGCTTGATCAGGAGGTGCCCCGCCTTGACTGGTATCTCAATCACGTCGACCGCCGCGTTCACGGCTTTGTATGTGGACTCATTTGCATGTAATGTAGCAGGTCGGGAGAGCATATCGTCTATGGCGGCATCTAAATAAGCTTCCTCAGGCTCCAGATTGGCCAGAATCGAGCCAAAAGACGACGCTACACGAACTTGACGAACCTGCATGACCCGGAGGATTGCAGATGCGTTAAAAAGCAATGGTGAAGAAGAGCTCTTGAGTGTTTTCTCATGAGCTTGGGCCATGGCCACTATCCTTGCCGATTGAGTCAAAACGCGATTAGTCTGTTGGACAGACATGTTGGACAAAAAATCAAGCTCAGTTGTAGACGGTGTAGCTTTAACATTGCCCAGAGACATAACCTGCTCAGCCATCCAAAGATGACTCAATATACAGTGGGTAACAAGGTAGACTGCAAACGGGGACATCTCAGTAGAGCCCAATGTCTCTTGCGGAATAGTGCCTATATTGGCGCTATTTACGATGGACGTCAGGTAGCCATCTATAGACTGCGGGAAGTCCAGAGAACACGATATTAGCGCTGCTGCCCACATCTCCTCAGTTGATGCCATCCAAATACTATCACATTCCGGAAGCGAAAAATTAAAGTCGCTCAGGTGCACTGGGATTACCTGATTGAATGTAATGTTTAAGTCAGAAGTGAGTACAAAATATCCCCAGTATAGTCGGTGGAAAGACTCTCTAGTGACCCATTGATGCCACGACAGGGTCATACGGTCACGGTGAAGTGCTATACCCCGTAAGCAATATCGAGCAAAATGCGATTGCTCGTCAATAGCGTATTCCACTAGTTTTGGATTTCCTGACAAAGAGTCAAAAAAACACATCAAAAGCCAACTTTGAGCAAGCGGTAAATAGTGATCGTCGTGATCATTATCACGATCAGACACAGTCGCCGCCAGCATGCGAGCATGATCTCGAAAATGGTGAGCTTTGGTGCGTTCAAGGCAGTGCAAAGCACCAATAGCAAAAACAGCGATAAGTAGAATACATTTAATTTGATCCTCGATAGCTGTGTTTGAGGAATCTTCCGCAAGAAAAGAAAAGTCAAAAAAGGACTGGTGAATTACTGGCAAATGACGACTCAGTCCACTCAAGTAGGCAGCCACGAAACGACGTAAAGTTGCGACCGATGGTAGCAATAGTTTAGAATCTGGACCAATCAAAGGCTGCAAAATTTTTAGAATCCGTAGTTTTGCATTCTCTGCCAGCGGAACTGACTCCGGACTATAAGAAACTGGAGCCACGTCATTACTGAGGCCAGCAAGTATAGATGGCGGTGACCTACCAGATGAGAGTGGTACCGAACACGCTGGTGACGTAGGAGACAATGGCGACACCGATGCATCATCAGTTAGCATGTAGCTCAATCTAGGACTTGGCTCTGTAGAAGGGACAGACATATGCGAGGGAGAGCAGATCTTGGTTGGGAAGTTTGGATCGTCCAAAAAGGACATATCATAGAGATCGACTGAGAATGGCGTTGTGATATTTAGAAACTCTGACATATCTATTGACTCTGCTATGCAGTGAGAGCTCTCATCTCCAGGTGAGACTACCTCAATGGCATCCTCATCTATGCTGCCATCGTGCAAACCGCTCTCTTTCATTGGAGTATTTGAAGTCAGCACTGCCTCTTCTTGCGGGACTGCGGCCCCACTGTCAGAGTCATTTTCTAGTAAAGCAGCAACGACTTCAGTATTCGAGTTCTCATCCACATCGGTATCGGCCTGATTGCAATTCAAATTTGACTGGTGTGCAATGGTCAGATCTCGAGGTCGCGACTTCCGTTTTTTCGAAGAGGTCGATTGGCACATGCGCTGGTGTCGGACGAGGAGGTCCTTCCGTGTAAAGGCAGAGTCACATAATTCACAAGAAAAAGGCCTTTCAGAAGTGTCTATATTGTTATTCGTCAGTAAAGAAATTAAATCTACTAGGTGAGTCACCAAGAGGACGTACGAGCTCGTTCGTGCCTCGCCAAATGCTCTCCCCTCTTGAACACTATGCCACAATAGGAGCATATGAATTTCTTTTTCGGTCGCGATCGGTGGCGCTCAGCATTGATGCCAAAGTTCAATACTGACTGCATCGATGCAAGCTTCGGCGAAGCCATTTCTCAGCAATATACATTGTCAGCGAGAAATATCTGCAAATACTTTGACGGAAAGTTGCTTAGGAGCTTCAGTAGTATTTATTTGCCCACCATGTGGTCAGGGTTATTCTGGCGTCAGCGAATGCGGGGAAACAGCACAGCGCTAGGGCTATGGTGACTTCAACTATTGGCAGGTTGGCTATTAACGTTATTATTATGATTATTATTATCCCCGGCCTGTGAAACGAGATATACTACCAACCATGACTAACTTTTCTGCTGTGTCAGACTGCTCATATTCATAACTACACGGTCTTACATAGCAGATTTCTGCCGTTATTAGCCTGCTACAAGCCTAATACGGATTAGTGTCCGTTCAAGGCGCTGGTGGTATCAGGCTCCTCATTTAGCAAGTATCTGCTGGTCATCGTACGTGGCCAACAGTGTAGTCTAGAAACCAATAGAGGACTCGAAAAGTTACAAAAAATAGCAGACCATCTATTCGTACTGGCTGCTGTTAAATACAGCATTTTTCCTTATTGCAGTGAGCCGGTAGTTTAAATATGGCAGATTGTCAGGGGCCCTTCACTACTCAGATCACCCCTGAAATTCTGGCTAGCTGCTGTCCGCCGTCACACTCAGATGTCAATGTCGCAGCCCTCGTCCTTCATGGCCCGTAGCACACGCTCGGCAACTTTAAAGCCTTCTAGACCAGCAGGCATGCCACAGTAAATTGACGCTTGTAGCAGAGTTTCAGCAATTTCGGTGGCAGTGCAGCCATTGTTGACGGCACCGCGGACATGCACGGCCAGTTCTGGCGCCCGGTTCAGTGCGCACATCATAGCAAGATTCAGCAGCGACCGCTGGCGCCGTGTTAGTCCTGGACGGCTCCATACAGTGCCCCAGCAAGCCTCGGTAACCAGCTGCTGCATTGGTAGGCTGAATGGCGACGCGTTGGCGACCTCTAATGCGCGGTCGACATACTCTGCTCCAGCCACTTCATAGCGGATGGCCAATCCTTGGTCAAAGATTGCCTTGTGGGCAGTCTCCGTCGTATCTTTCTTAGTTTCACCCATGGTGAGTAAATAAAAAGACTCAGATATGAATTCTCAAGTCGGCCGAGTCGTTCTTTATACCAGGCTTACGAGGGGTCTCGCTTGGTGTGGGGTAGGCGCCAGCCATAATAGGCAATTTGTGTACGGCGCCGGTTCATCCGGATCCCGGGTAGGGCTCATCCGCGAGCACCCCAGATTAGGACATAGACCAGCTAACGCTGTAGCTTTTGGATCCACTTAGTTGATGATAGAGCGTAATAACTCTCTAATAGTAATCACCCTCTCCATTCCAGCGCCCTACTCTCCCGCGTTCTTACACATGTCTGTACCCCCCATTATCTGTCTTTCCAATGAGCGACAAATTTATTATAGGGCTAGGGCTAGAGTTAAATGAAAATTCCGATCACTACTCTGCTGTGCTGTCCTAATACGGCCGCCCATGAACACTTGATCCAACATAGCTGACTAAAACACTCTATATTGTCCCCGGAAGGTAACCGTCCTGATGCTTGGCTTCCCACTCATCGTCATGTGCCAACACTATCTCAACGTCGCCCCTCATCTCAAGAGCTAGCAAGCTAGCCAGCGTGCGCATGACCGCAGATGTGTCGTGGTGGATGCATTGTTCTGTTCCGTGGGAGTCTTGCCAATGACCAATTCGCTTCTGCCCCAGCAGAATTCGCCGGTCATGGCACGCATCACCCGCCAGGAGCACATATCTTGGCTTTTGACCGTCGTTACCAAATGAAACAGCTACTAGTAAGCCAATATGGCCTTGAAGATGACCCGGCAAGTCAACCACAGCCACACAATCGTCACCGAAAAGATCACAGATGTTGATACCATCGCCAAATTCCTTCCACCTTCCGCCAAGGTGGGTCTCACACAGATCGAGTTTGATGTCAGACTGGTCTAATCCTGAGTTTGAAGGCAACTTAATTTCAACTGTCCTTCGTCCATGTGGCAACAGATCGCCTTCGTAGTGTGCATGAGAAGCAGCTCTACGCGAGTGGCTCTTATCTTGATTGAGTAGCGCCAAAGATCCCTCGCCAACAGCGAAGACCGTCCGGCCACCCGTAATAAATGGATTAGGCTGTCCTATGTGATCCCAGTGGACGTGGCTTAAAATGACTAAATCGACATCTTTTGGCTGTATCCCACCAGATTGTAGAGAGCTAATCACGTCCGGAAATGGGTCGATTGGTTGGCGTGTTTTCGTATGCTCGTAAATAGGCTCACTGTAGTCTGTGAGTGGATGTCGTAAACCGAGATCAAAAACTATTCGACAGCCTCTGTGCTGTATAAGAAATGACATCGAAGGTACTTCTTTTCGACTGGCAGCATCAGCAGGAGAAATGAAGAGATATTCTGGTAATGTAAATCTGCCGCCATGTAGAATTGACACTACTGGTAAGTTGACTTTCGAGTCAGCCATTGTACATATTCTAAAGAACTTAGTGACCATTCTCACTTTTCTATTTACCTCGATCTGGCGTTGTTCCTTATAACTTGTTAACTTTGCAATATGTAAAACGCTGAACTTAGAGACCCGTACTACCCCACCCCCACTTGACAAAGTTGCATCTCGTATATTACAGCGTTCGTCGTAGCCGCCACGTGCTTGGATGATTGTGTTTTTTGACAAATAGCAATTGACATTTACCAAATGAACTTACCACATATGACTGTCGATGACACAGATCCTGGGTACTATGTAACCTTACCAAACGGCCAAGTTGACCATTACTATCTCGATTCATTTGTTGATCCTTGGATCTCCAATAAGCAGGTAGTTCTGGTTCAGCATGGATTTGCTAGATCGGGAGCGTTCTGGTATCATTGGGTGCCCTCTCTGGCTCGTGACTACATCGTTATACGGCGCGATCTTAGAGGTCACGGCAAATCCTCGGTACCATCGACAAGTTCAATGACGTATGACTATACTTTGGCCACTATCATTGACGAAATTATTAAATTTCTTGACAAACTCAATATTGGCCAAGTACACTTTCTTGGCGAATCTACATCTGGAATGCTCGGTGAGATTCTAGCGGCAACTCACCCAGATCGGTTGTTGTCGCTCACGGTGTGCTCGTCACCTCTCTATCTGCCGCCAGCTGCGTTGAAAGTATTTTCAGTAGGCTTCAAATCATTTAGTGAAGCATGTATCAGTCTTGGTTCAAGAGGATGGGCAGAAGCTCTCTCGAATAAGCCGGGTACGGTGCCAGCTGGCATGGGACAGGCTTATATGGAATGGTGGATTGATACTGTGGCTGTAGCTACCGGGAATGGTCTAGCAGACTACGCATCTTTCCTCGAAACTGTTGACTCAAGACCATATCTAACCAGGATCAAGTGCCCGATGCTCATACTTGCCCCGACTAGAAGCATGGCGGTTACTGTCGAGACTGCCGAGTGGATTCAAGCGCAGGTCGGCAATGACTGCAAATTGGCCGTTGTGGATGGGCCGGCGCATGAGATATACGTTGAGCGGGAGGCCGAGTGCATTACCGCATTCAGAGAATTTTTAAAATCAATTGAAAATTAGTATGCAATCTGAAATATATGACAAACAAGCCGACAGTACAGTAAGCTCTGAAGAGAATATTACTCTGACTTGGATTGTCGATAGTTCAAACTATTGTAGAATAAGAGGATAGGTTCGTAACTGAGACAGCCCTCAAGATGACCAGTGAAGCTAAACCATTGCCGCTAATGTAAACGCTTTAACAGAGTTGAATCGTACAGGTAAAGATGTTATTATATAATTATGGGATCTAGGATAGTGGCAGAGTTCTATTATTGATATACACTCAAGTCACTACTAGTAAATTTGGTAACAAAATGTTAGCTTCTGTACCTATGAGTGAACTAGTGAGCCTGACAAGTAGCAAGTCACTTTCAGGAGTTTAACATATACCCATCAAACTTTGACCTTTGTCGAGAGCTTCTGACATTGATTTCGTTAACCAATCTGATCTGAGCGTATTAAGCCTGTCCTCAATATCAACAATTATCCCGCCTCCGACCCAAAACGCTTTGCCATTTAAAGTCGGCTTAATGGTCGAGAGTAACAAGGCTTTGGCGACATCTACAGGCAAATTTGCTGGCAACTCACCCCAGCTAACGATGAGATCCGACGGGGTCATTGCCGTTTTGGTCATCCATGGTAGTACTGAATTGATTGTCACGTTGCTCTTGGCCACTGCAGTCCGCAGAGAGCGCATCAGCATTAACGAGCCGCCCTTGGACGCGCAATACAGATAAAGAGGCGGGGTGTCAATGATTGAGGCAGCTGATCCTGTTAAGACTATTGCTCCACCAGGTTGCTTCTTGCCAGCAAAGTGATGCATGGCAAGTTTGACGGTGTAAATCTGACTGTAGAGGTTCACCTCTATGGTGGACATGTCCGGTGCCATCAATTGTCCATTTTCATCAAATGTGCTTTCCAAAATAGAGCCACGCTCATAGATCCCGGCGTTTGCAATTACAGTGTCGATCTCGCCAAATTCCTGTTCTGCTCGAGCAAACAGAGCAACTTGATCTTCCCATTTCGCCACATTTGTCTTCACTGCGATAACCTGGCCACCTGTCTTTTTGGCGTTGAGAGTTTTCGCAAGCTTGTTGGCAGCATCTATATTCACGTCTCCTACTACCACATTGGCTCCACGTGATGCACTAAACTCGACCAGCGCCTCGCCAATGCCCGTTGCGGCTCCGTGAATCAAGATTGTCTTGCCTTTCAACTTGGAAAAGTCAACTGCAGCAATGTTATATTCAGTCATGGTTCTCCTGTTGCACAACTTAGTCTTCGGCCCAACGATGGCATTGCATGGTTTAACATGCCTGGTATTTGTACTGGGTAGATCTATCGCGCAGCGTGGGGCCGTTCACTGTCCCGAACTGGATCAACCGTAGGGCAATATAACGGTCCTGAACTGGATCGCCCCAGCTTGAGTAGTCTACGCACATACAGATAGGTAAAACTAATCAATTGTAATCACGACTGCCTACAAAATCTAGTTTGACTGGAAATCGATTAGCGAGTTTAAGTGCACCTTCATCAAACCATTCGCTTGACTGTTTTCCCAGCCAATCAGGCTGAAGCTCGCGAAGTGCTTGCTCACAGTCAGTCATAATGCCAGGAGCCACCCAAACTCCTGTACCATGCATGGATGAGTCAGCAAACGTTTGAGCAATTGCTATTGCAACGTCTGCAGGTTTGTTGTGCGGGGTATCACCCCAAGCTTCCGCAGTTTCATCAGAAAGGTCGGTCATTGTCATCCACGGCGCGATCAAATTGACACGAACATTTTCAGTTCGCGAGTACTGCGACAGCGAACGACTGAAACCCAAGAGCCCGTGCTTGGCTGCGCCGTATCGCAAAATGGGGAATGCTGGCATATATGCCGCCGCCGACGATGTAAATGTTATCGCAAAATCTTTCGATGCAGATTTCTTAAAAAAATGCATGGCAATTTTGGCCGTGTTCATATGTCCCTTGAGATTGACGTCGATGATACTGTAATTTGGTTCCACAAGTTTTCCGTCATTGTCAATCTTATCTTCAAGAAAATCAATAACTTTCTCCGGAATCCCCGCATTTGCAGCCACATAATCAATCCTATTGTATTTCTTTTGGGCAAATTCAAATAGCTCCAGCAGGGAGTCCCATTTGCTGATGTCGGTTTTTACAAACGATGTATTTGGGTGGGGGTTCTTTTCAGGTACCATATCTCCATTCACAACAAATCCGCCATGTTCTGCTCAGTTAGCGTCAAATTTGAATGCGTAAATGTACATACCGACGATGATATTGCTAGTGGCTAGCCCAATCCCATTGGACCCGCCTGTGATAATGACCACCTTGTCCTTGAGATTCTTGAACTGATATGGTCTAGGAGTAATAGTAGCCATGCTGACTTTCTTGAGCTTCATTATCTAGAGACTGTTTGTAAGAATTGCCTGAAATCTCCTTACATATGTACAGCTTCGGGTAGCAAAGTGTCTAGATTTGGCAGCAGATTTACCCCACACTACCCCGCTTACACACTAAAGCAACTCCCAGCGTCAACTTCCCGTTCAGGCAACGGCTTTTAACATCTCTGAATTTCAGGAATCAGGAGGGCGGCAGGGATTCAGGGGCAGTCATGGCTGATAATTAAAATAGAAATATATTTTGCACATACTATTCGTCATCGCTCAAAGTCAAAAACAACGAGGTAGAAATATCACTCAAGACTTCAGAATAAACTGTCCAGTGCCTCCACTTTTGAGCTTTTAGCTCGATTTCGTTGCGCACAGCTACCGCCAAGTCGCATGCGCTCACGCCATGCAGTAAACTGTCAAACTCGCCCACGTTTTCACCAAGAAAGCCACTTGGCGTCTTAACTGGTAAGTAGTCGTGCAATATTTGAAGGTTGCCAGTTTTTGGGCCAGATTGGTAAAGTGGTGGAGGGGATAGAAATGTCCAATTGAACGTTTGGTCGCCTTCGAAAAACATATAGCTTGTGCGACACGCCGTGACAAACTCAGTGACATGGCTGTTCATTGCACTTGTTTCATACTCTTGTATCAGCTTGAGGTCCTCCTTATTTCCATTTCCGCTGTAAACACTCTGACGTGCCTGAGCGTAGGCAGTAACTATATCTGACAAAGGAGGACCCATGCGATTCACCATGTCGTTTCGATATACCAACGAGTCGGCAGTGGCACGGTAGTATGCCATCCAAAACGTGTCACTGTCGCAAGCCGTATAGTGTGAGCCCGGGTAAAGCTTGAGAGATCCGGTTCCGCCAATTTTGATCAAATACGGTACTTTTGCAAGTTTAGACGCCAAAATAGTTTTTCTTGTAGCTTCAAGATAAGGAGCTAAACGTTAGTAGGTGATTGGATTATTGATTTGCCACGACGACTCACCGTAAGTCATGGCAGACACTCCACCAGTGTGAGGACCATAAGCATCTACAAGTACATCCAAGTCATGAAGCAAGCCTGCAATCTTCTCAATGGTATCGGTATGGATGTCTAATTTACGAGACACGTATGCGCCGTGGCTCCCTAGTTTGTCGGCGTTGCGCGATAGGCCAACGACGCGATGGCCAGCGCTTAGCAGCTCAACGCAGATATGTGAGCCTGTGAATCCTGTAGCGCCAACCACTCCCACTGTTACCATAATTTCAATATGAGTTGTATAACTATTAGTGAAGTGAATTCAAAGCTTACTACGGTGAAGCAACAGCTTATATGCGAGCATTCAGGAGAAGGCACATTTTGTGGGGTAGCCGCGTCGCTAAATACGGCTCGTCAGATATGCCCCGTCAACGGCATCGAGAATCGAAAGATTTATACAACTCTTTCGGCATAGTAGTAAGCTACTGGCCTCATTTGCATAGAGAGCAAGATGCCTATTACTGTATTAGAAAACGGAATACGACTTAGCTACTCAGATTCGGGGATACCAGAGTCTCCGAATTATATAACACTAGTATTGTGCCACGGAGTTGCATTCAACAAGGGTATGTACGCTGCAAATGGTACAATCATTTCTCATGCTTGTTTAGAAATTTTTAAGCCTGTTTTTCACGCTGCTTCAGAAAATGTGCGGCTCATTGCTTATAATCAACGAGGATATGCCAATTCGACTCCACTGGTAAAAGAACTATACGAGGCCGAAGAGTCTGAGCACGAAGCGCTAAAATACGTCCTAGACTTGATCTATTTTCTTAAATTTTTAAGGTCAGCACTCCAGTTGCCGCAGAAGCCAGTTATTGTGGGGTGGTCCAAGGGGACAAATTTGTTGATTGGCCTCGGGGCAGCTGATTATCTGCCGCCTCAAGTGCATCGACTTGTCCCCGCGCTGGTTGGAGCTCTCATACTGTACGAGCCTCCAGGAAACGCATTTGGAATTGCACCTACAAAAGATTACTTGGGGGCGATGAGTGCAAACGAGACAGATGAAGACGTGGCCGAGGCGTTCGTTCATTGGATTGGGGGATTTTATAAACCAGGAGAAGATACGCCGTACAAACACTCGACTGATGAACTAAGTCCCGAGCTGTTGAAAAGCGCTTATGAACCTTCTCTAGTGCGTCATGGATTTTTTTGGCGGCCGCGAGTGGATCCTGGCGCACAGGCTAGCCTCGTCAAAACGCTGTTTGAGGTACACAAGAATTGTGTGCCGGTGGCAGTATGCCGTAGCAGCGAGTCTGCAGAATATCTGATTGCTGCAGCTGATGAAGCTAAAAGCATGAACGCTAAAGTGTTTGTATTTCCTGGTGGAAATCATTTCGCGTTTGCCCATATTCCATCCGAATGGCTCGATCAAATTGTTCGAGTGGCCGAGTCTCTTACGGCATGACGTAATAGGTTGGAGTTTTACTACCCTTATTCAAACTGAGATAGCGTAACTTAAATCTTGTTATGTGTTTATCCCTAGCTACACACTCACTAAGCAAATGAAGTCGTCTGAATATTTCCTGACTTTGATTGAATTGCGCACGCCTGCTAAACAACTGCAACGTCTGCCAAAATCAAGCGTAGAAACTGCCAGTCAGCACAGCCAAGTGAGGGCCGTGTCGAAAGTGCTCAAGAGACAACCGACGTCTGCAAAAAGTGCAGTTTGGTGACCCATTTCTGCCGGATTTGTGGGGTACAGGACTTGTGCGTCGGCGACTTCTGTGGGGGTGGGGAACCCGAACCGCGCGCGATGTCTTCCCCTCAAGCAGCGGTTGTGTCAGTCTGTCTCGCTTCTCGGTCATTTCGCGTTTTTGGTGATCTCGAATCGACTGGCACGGCTAAAGTATTGCAGCTTTTATGCCGTCTGATAGAAGCTTGAAAATGCATCTGCTCGGACGAATGGTCGCGGCTGGTCGGATAAATCGGTTAGCAGGCTAACCGGCCGGATGTTTTCCCCTCTTCTGTTGTCCGAAAGATGTACAAATTAGGGATGGTTCGCCCTCTTGTACATTGCACTCGACACAGAGAGTTGGCAATTCCAAACATAACACGCTTCAAATCATCATAGCCAATTACTCTCTTAGTGACTGCTTACTCTTCAGTTGACGACCATCATGCCATCCACAGCAGAAACTAGACCTCGCACGATTGAATGGAAACCTTCGGGGCTTAAGCTTGTCATCGAAGTCAAATCCGATGGAGTAGCATATCTCAAGAGTTTAATGCCAACGGGTACAACATCTGGAAATGCAGTGGTGTCAGACTACTTTGATTCGTGCGATTTACCGTTGGCGAGCATTTCACTTGCCGGAGAAGGTACCGGAACTCATAAGTCGGCCAAGAGTCTTGTTGGAAGCTATCTGTCGATGCGCCTGAAATATCAATCGCACGCGGCAAACCAAAGCAGCGGCACTGATACGTTGGACGTGTGCAGTTTTGACGACAAAGAGCAAATTGAAGTCATTTCTCATTTTACTGTCTACAATGGCATTCCAGTTTTGAGGGCTTGGGCCACGGTTCGGAATGCGTCGGCAACCGCTGACGCAGTCATCACCAAGTTTGCCTCGTTCTCGATGGGCGGATTGGCGACAGGTACAAAGTCGTGGTACGATGACTACAAACTTGTGACGGCGTCCAACGGATGGTTCAGAGAAGCCATGTGGTGCGAACGCGAACTGCCCGATGTCGCCGTGGACGACTATGGTATTTTCCAGTTTGGCGACGGCCATACTGGGTCTATGTCGACCTACACTGTATCCAGTCGGGGATCATTTTCTACCAGTACATACTTACCTATGGGCATTTTGAAGCACAAGAACGGCCGGGACACGTGGCTTTGGCAGATTGAGCATAACGGCTCGTGGAGATGGGACTTGGGAGACTACAAGGACAACATCTTTTTGGCGCTAAGTGGACCGACATTGGCAAATCATTCTTGGGCGGAGAATCTTGGTCCTGGCCAAAGCTTTACGACGGTACCAGTGGCATGTTGTCACGTATTTGCCGACCAAGATGCTGCATTTGGCGCGTTGACCGACTACAGACGTGAAATCAGACGATCGCATGCAGACAACAAAAAGCTGCCCATTATATTCAATGACTACATGAACTGTCTTATGGGTGATCCTGACGAGGACAAAATCAAGAAGCTGCTGCCGTCTGTGGTCAAGTCCGGCGCCGAATATTTTGTAATTGACGCCGGTTGGTACGCTGATGACTCTAATTGGTGGGACGATGTTGGTTTGTGGGAGCCATCTAAAAAACGATTTCCGTCTGGATTTAAGGAACTGCTAGATCAAATTAAAGCCGATGGTTTGATTCCTGGTCTTTGGCTTGAGCCAGAGGTGGTCGGCGTTCGTAGCGTGATTGCCAAGCGCTTGCCCGATGATGCCTTTTTTCAGCAATATGGCCGCCGAGTTTTGGAACGAGGCCGATATCAGCTTGACTTTCGACACCCACAAGTCCGCACGTGGATGTCGACGGTTGTACGTAACCTGGTGTTGACGTACGGAGTGGGATACTTCAAGTTTGACTACAACATCGAAGTTGTGGATGGTACCGATGTCAACGGTGTCTCTCTTGGATCAGGTCATCTTGGCCATCAACGCGCGTATCTGTCCTGGGTAGGAGAGCTGATGGACGAGTTTCCCACGCTTGTGATTGAAAGCTGCTCAAGCGGCGCCCAGAGGTTGGAGTATGGCATGCTGTCGGTGCATCCGCTTCAGTCGACAAGTGACCAGCAAGACCCAGTTCTATACGCGGCAATTGCTGCCGCTATGCCTACAGCTGTTGCTCCCGAGCAGAGTGCAACGTGGGCATACCCTCAGCCGGAATGGAGTGACGAGATCAACGCGCTTACGGTTGTGAACAGTCTGCTGGGCCGAATTCATCTGAGTGGACATCTCGACAATCTGAATGCGAAGCAGTATCAGTTAATTGTTGATGGTATGAATGTCTACCAAACAATTAAACCTGATCTAAACCGAGCCCATCCATTTTGGCCTCTTGGCCTTCCCAAATGGCATGATAGCTGGGTTTGTCTGGGCATGACCACCGAGCGGGGCGACGCATATTTGTCAGTGTGGAGACGCAGTGGTAAGACAGAAATGACATTGCCCATCAGTCAGTATCGAGGCTCCTCAGGTCTTACTGTCACGGTTCTCTATCCACAGAAGTTTCAAGAGTCTCACGAATGGGACAGCCCAGGCGGGAAATTAAAATTGACGCTACCAGACACTGTCTGTGCTCGGTTCTATCATTTAAAATTGACGTGAATCTGTTGGTATTGGCTCAGCTTGTGATTGATTTGTGACGTTATAGTTTTACTTTAGTATACAATGTATTGCTGTCTTCTATGAAACTTTTGGTTGCATATTGCTGCCACTTTAGAACTGGCGTTCAGTCAGAATAATGCAAAATTTGGCAATTTCCTTATCTGTATGACTTATAAATAGTTATGGCTGAAACAATATGCCTTACTAAGCGGCATCAAAGACGGCAAAAAGCCAGTTAACTAATGGCTTAGTGGCAAGTCATAATTTCCCACAACCACCAAATTAGCCTAATAACCGTCTGCTATATTAGGGAGAGGCTATATCAAGTATTGCAGAAGAGTGTTTAAAGCCGATTACAGATATTAGCCGTAGACGCTAGTTGAAGCAAGAATGAGACAGACATGCACCGACGACTTTACCCGTCGGGTATTGTCCGGCTTCAAGGCGCTTGGAGCTATATGCCATATGTGCGGGGTCGCGGCATGACATGATAATCGGCGTGTCGAGCCGATCGTCAGCAAATCAATTGGTTTAACAGCCGGCATTGTCATACAATCGTGGCGTTTTGGGCCTATTGCTCACGCCGGCGAGATTCTCGGCACCTTTCGATGTGATGATCAGTTATTTTCCCAAGCCGGTTTCCAGGAGAGGGGCTCGGGGCAAGCGCCTCCCCCTGGAAATCATCACGTATCCGATGTGGGGCGGCCGACGGTCAGCCTCCCCCACACGCGCCGCAGCCGCGCACATGAGGTGAACAATGGCTTGGTTTGTTGCACAACGTCATTCTTTGCTTCGACAACGTACCTGCTTACAGCTTCCCAAGCAGACCGGTGCATTTGACAGACAGATATTGGGATTATGGGGTAACAGCAGGCCTGACGGCTAAATTACCGCCTGGATCGCGGGGAAGTGCGAGACATCTCATCGACACCATCTGGTGACACAGTTCAGCGACACCAAATCAGATTCTTGAATACCCGGGTACTCAACAGCCTATTTTACACGGTCTACTAGCATATATACTAGTGCTCGATCACCTCGCCGAATCACAGCAAGGCTCTTGTTGCCTGCATCCAGTCATCCTGCCAAACCGCTGGAACGACTTTTATCCATATTGTCAAGCGTGGTTACTATCTGCCTGCCATGGATATCAAAAAGCTCGCGTTGTCGAGTAGCCACGACGAACACATTGATGGCATGTCGGTCTCAAATGACAAACAAACTTTGGGCGAGAATGGCGTCTGGATCGCTTCTGTGCAGGAGGCCCAATCCGCTAGTGATCATGAGCACGGCTTGACCGTGCGAACTGCTCTACATGCCTATCCGTGGGCAGTGTTGTGGTCTCTCTGCATCTCAATGTCAATTATTATGGAAGGATATGACACTAATTTGATGGGCTCACTCTACGCCTATCCAACGTACGCCAAGAGGTTCGGCGAGGCCAGCGACGGCAAATTTCAGATCCCTGCCCAGTGGCAGAGTGCCATGGGTAGTGGTCCCCAAGCTGGTGCGTTTTTTGGTGCAATGTGCAATGGTCTCCTCATCCAGAGGTTTGGATACCGACCAGTGTTTATTTTGGGCCAGGTGCTCATGATCGCGTTTGTGTTTGTGTCGTTCTTTGGTATGACTGTCCAGATGCAGACTGCAGGTCAAATTCTCTGCGGGTAAGTGGTCTGTTCACTATTGTTATTGATATGACTGACCGAAAAACAGTATTCCGTGGGGCATTTTTGCCACCATTGGACCAGCCTACTCATCGGAACTATGTCCTCTCGCACTGAGATCTTACCTGACCGCGTACACGAACATGTGTTTCGCAATCGGACAGCTTGTTGGCGCCGGTGTGCTACAGAGTTTTATCAACCGCACTGGCGACTGGGCTTGGCGTATTCCTTTTGCTATTCAATGGATATGGCCACCGTTTTTGTTAGTTGCTGCTGTCTTTATGCCTGAGTCGCCTTGGTATCTTGTCCGTCGTGGTGACTATGAGCGGGCTGAGAAGTCGGTTGCTAGTCTCATGTCCAAATCTGAAAAATTTCGGTCGCGTTCAATTGTGGCCATGATGATTCATACCAATAACATTGAGCGCGAAGTTGCTAAAGGTACCACCTACGTTGATTGCTTTAGACGTAATGATCTCCGTCGAACCGAGATTGCCTGTATTACGTTCTTGGGTCAGATTACTTGTGGTGCGCCGTTTGCTTACTCTGCTACCTACTTTTTTCAACAGGCCGGCTTAAGCTCGGATGATTCTTACAAGCTCAATCTCGGTGGCACCTCTATCGCTTTCTGCGGAACTGTCGGCTCGTGGTTCCTCATGCGCAGATTCGGACGCCGCCCCATATACTTAACCGGTATGGCTCTAATGTGTCTATGGCTGTTCATGATTGGATGTCTGGACTTGAACAAGTCTAACGGAAACTTGAAGTGGGGACAGGCTGCACTCTGTATCATTTGGCTCTTGACTTTCTCCCTCACGGTCGGTCCTATAGGATGGGCAATTCCTCCTGAAGTCTCGTCGACAAGACTTCGGTCCAAGACTGTCGTCTTGGCACGTAATACTTATTACCTTGGTCAAATTGTTGCCAACGTGATTGAACCATACATGGTCAACCCGACGGCATGGAATTGGAGTGGAAAGACCGGCTTCTTCTGGTTCGGCTTCGCTTTCCTCACCCTTGGTTGGGCATTCTTTCGTCTGCCTGAGACCCGCGGCCGCAGTTTCGAAGAACTCGATCTTATGTTTGCCGCGAAGTTGCCGAGCAGGAAGTTCAAGCAGTTTGATGTTGATGCTTATGACGAGAATGTTACCGTGAGAGCCAAAGCAACAGATTAGCGCAGTCTAAATAGTTATTGCGCCTCTCTGCAAACCACTTTCTCTGTTTGCTTTATAGTAATGGATACAATAAATCAACAACGTATGAATGGCGGGTTACACCAGCCTGGGTCTGCAAGCCAACGATACTGTACTTGCCACGTAAATTCTTTGCCAACGCAAACCACGCATTGATTTTTTTTTTATATTTACGGAGTGCTTTCCGGGTCACCAGCACTTGTCGAGCACGACAGCCGTCTATCCAGTTCGGCGTGTTGAGTATGGCGTAATGCGACCAAGAATATATTTAAATGGGGGAGGTTTAATATTTTATAGTAAATATCAAAGCAAGATTGACCAAACCAGATCAGGTCCAAAAGCGTGCATGAAACATATTTGGCCGTGTAAGTGAAACCAGTGCTATATGTACAAAACTTTATCGGGTTTAGCAGAACGACTTCAATCGTTTTTCGACTATGACAGCTCTTGGTACGTAGCAACAAATGCCGCACCTAGAGTAACTTCATTGATGCCACATCAAGCTGAGCAGCGTACAAACTTGCAATTGGCCACACGTCGGAGCATCGTTCCCGCAGTAAGCGAGCTCCTTCTCGTAGTATTAGCATAGGGCTTTCTGGAGAGCTCAGATCGCCGACGTTTTCCATAAACAGTTTTATGTTGTTTCCACGACGTATAAAGCTCTGCACCAGTTCGTCATCGAGCGGCCGATCAATATTTATAAATGTAGTATGCTTTGGTGATGACTCGTCTGGCGCGTTCTCAGCTGAAGTTGTCGACTTCGTCTTCGCACTCGGGTCAAGGCTATCGCGAGGTATGCTCTCGACCACAGGTGCAGGCGTCGCTTTTTTTTGCAACTGAGCCTCTTGCGCATCAGTGGTGTATGCCCAAAGTATAAGAGATGCTATATATACGGCGTATGGCTGGACAAACGAGTCAGGAGAGAATCGTCGTACGTTCCAAAAAGTAGACGCGGCATGGATTACGACTAGGCGTGCTTTGAAGCAGTCTCGTCTTACCCAGATCTTTGTAGTCCTATGGCAGTGGTCTTTAGTAAGAGGCAGTAGCCTATCATGAGGTAAAACCTCTCGCTTGATCTCACTCGAAGTCAAATTGGAAATGAGGTCTATTAGCGGTTTGGTGGGAGCAAGAAGAATCATTCGAGCCAGATGTAACAGTGGAAAGGTTGGGCCCTCATGCCCGCCTAGTTGTGCAGACTTTGCAAGTGCATCCCAATGCAAAACATCGAGGGCGTCGCACGCACTATTTCTCCAAAACGAGAACTTCGGGATCGTCGGTAAGTATGGCGGGTCCTGTCCACCGTCATCTTTTAGTAAACCCAGTTTTTGCAAACTGTCTGGCATCCATTGGGAAAGAGGATCCGAATAATAAGCCTCCACATCCCATGCTCGACGTATTATAGCGTGGATCAGAATCATAATAGAGAATTCCGATTTTCGAGAGCTCACGTGTCGTTCTATGTAAAGTCTCTGTACTGCGCGCGAATACAATTCGGAACCTAAACAGTTAATTCCGCTATGTCATACCGAGTGGTCTTGCAGATTTTTTCCTTACCAGAAAATTTTTCGTAGATATTCTCCCATTCGTTAGCATTTATTGCTTCCCAAAGCGAGTCGTCGTGTGGCAAACACAATTGGCAAGCAGAGGATAGCAGTCTTGAAGAAGATCCAGATAAGTACGAAAGCATGCAATCACTCATCTAGAAAAAGTTAGACAGAGCCTGCACATGTAACATGGCACTGCTTAAACTATGGGACGTACCCATACAAAGAATCCCGTACGTCGCCGGCTCTCGGCGGCTCTCCATTTCCGCCAGCGGTTTTCGACAGAATCGAGCTCGGAAAATGCGTAGCTTGTGTCAGAAATCTCTTCGAATAGATGCAAACGTAGAGCTGTGGCGTATACTTTATCAGCTGTCTTGCATCCCAATTCAATGAGAAATGCGTCCTTGCTATGACATAGTCCAATTACGTTCAAAACTCTTGCTTGGACATAAGACAAATCCTCAGCAGCATTCTCCAGCTCATACTAAGCCAATTAGAACCATATTGAAGCGAGCACAAGCCTCTTCAAACAGAACACTTACCTCCTGAGCAAGTAAATAATAAAGAATACAGTGCATTGCATCACTACTCGCATGTGCTTCATCTCCCTTGCTGTATTTAGCTCCTGTAGCTGCAATGGCCATCAATGTAGACCATTTCCAATATTCATCTTCAGAGGAATGCCTGTCTATAAAAGGATAAATCTGATCAAATCGATCAAAATACAGGTGACAGTATTGCTCCATGATATCGACCGGCGGTAACCCGGAATTTATCTGCAGTTGCTGGCTTAGTGGCAATGTCTTGGAGCTAGTACAAAATGCATGAACTTTTGCCCGCAAATCTTGGTATGCTTTTGCTACAAGAGACGTCCAGAAGGTTGTGTGAAAGCCGCGGTCTAGAAAGGAATCTTGGGATGAGATGGTTAGTTGTGGCAATGTTTTTGGTCTGTCTCTAATCCGAGAGCTTCGTGCACCTGCTCCACTTATGTAGTATTGGCGGCCGAGTCTTTGAAAATCAATTCGTTCACTACCTTCACGATTAGGCGATACAAATGGACGTAGAATCGGTTCACTTTGATTGGAGCAGCTGTCGACTCTCTGTGAAGGTACTATAGAACCGTTCAGTAAACTGCTGCGAGAGTGGCGTTGTACAAACGCCAACGAGATGTCATCCAGCACACCGAGGTCCGACTGAGCTAAATCATCAAACGGAAGCCAGTCCATGACAGACTCAGGGTGCTTAGACAAGATATAAGACGGTACGCCATTATCGTTATTGTCATTTTCAGCAATAGCCAGAGGCAGCTTCGCAATAGCAGAGTTTACTTGACCGGTACTGTATACTGCAGTCTCAACAGTCTGGCTTATTTTTTGATGATCATCCGCCGGCCTATAAGCAATGCCGCCCGGAGGGTCAGCAGTAATATTTGGAAGGGCATTCTGACCTTGCAGAACTGGTATGGACAGATCTGACGGCGCTGGTCGGACACTTTTCCCAGCTTGCAAAGCATCAGCGGGGCTGCGACTAGGACTTTTTCTCAGAAGGTAGCAACAAGCGTGGCTAGACGACGCACAATGCTGACAAGGTACGCCCCCGGAGCATTTGATACGCATACTTCGACACTTGGCACATGCTCGGTAGCTCTTGACAAATCGCGTGACTGTTAAATCACTGCTCTTGCCGCTCAAGTGACTCTGTTGGTGTCTCTGCAAAGCATCCCTACAATACGACGTCAGTCGACCATAGTCACTCCATAACGTATCACCCGCACGCACTTTCGAGAGAATTGCTTTTGGCATATGGAACACACATGCTGTCGGCCGCTAGTGTGTGTCGTCATATGCCGCCCGAGGTGCTCCCTCCGCGAGAATGACTTATGACAGTCCGCACAAACAAAGCCGGTGGGGTCTGACATCTGTGAGAGAGGCACCGGCACATCAACAACGAGGCGGTGACGCGGTTCCGATGGTGTGAAAAGCCCTGCGATTTCGATCGAAAGCGTGGAGCGAGTCTCAAGGAGCGAGTCTCAAGGAGCTCGATTGAGGGAGTGAGTGCGGTGTCGTCGACAGTTCAGTGAGTTCACAGTGATCTTGTTGTGCTAGCTCTTCGGGGGCCGTCGGGAAAAAATCGCGTAAATCCATAAAGTTTTGTGGGGGCGGGGTTAATATGCCCGCTGCACCCCGCAACAAGCGCTGAGTGTTTTGTTTCTAAAGTAATTGAAGATCTCCGTACACAATGCACGCCACGCGAGCAGATCTTACTTCCTAGTCAAAACCGGTCCAGGAACCGCTGTCGCTTAGCGGAGCTGGCTTGTGGTGCTATGGCTTTCGACCTGGCGCTTATTCTAGCATGCTATGCGTGGGGAGTATTCTGGACGATGGTGCGTCTGTCGATCCGGTAATTATTGTGGTGGCGGTGTGCGAATTCTGACTTCCCGGACGACCGGTCGGAGCATGACGATTGTCCGTTCTGGCGGTTGATTGGGATACCCCGTCCAGGAATCAGATGCCATAAATAGATCAAACAATCTGCTCTAGGAACAGTCAACGTAGTCTGTCGTCTCAAACAATTGATTCTTGTCTGGTGCCCTTATCTCTCTAAACGGCTCTGCAAGCTATCACCCAAAAGTTCTTTAAAGGTTACAGCACACAAGCCTACATGATTATGAGTTTTTTAACTGCTCTGCATGTTGTCGCGGTGGTCACCTTCGATTCCTTTTACAAAACCGTATTTGAGCAGATCAAGGCAAACCACATGGTTGAGGGTCTCGACTCTCGACCTTGAGATCTGGAACGAGCCTGCTGGATCCATGTTCTGGGGTAGAGATGAGTCGCGGTTTTTAGACACGTGGGGTCGCGCCTATTCGCAGATCCGCGCCGCTTTGCCGACAACGCCTATAATTGGACCCTGCTCGGGGGGGGCGCACCCAGCGTCTCGGTGCCCTGGGATCAAAAGTTCTATGCTTTCATAAAGGCCAACGGCAGCATTCCCGACATCCACTGCTGGCATGAAGAGAATGAGGGTGACGATGTGGTTGCTGATCTCAACAGCTTCAAAAAAGTACAAGCGACTTGCGGCCTTCCTGACAAGACCATCATGATCAACGAGTACGGACTGCAGGATGAGCAAGTGCCCGGGGGTGCCGCATGGTACATGGCAGTACTGGAGCAATACAATATCACAGGCCTTCAGGGAAACTGGGGGTCGGGATATGCGCTGCATGACAACTTTGCCAACCTGTTGGGAAAGCCCAACGACACCGACGTCTGCCATAACCTCACGTGCGCTACTTCTACTGGATAGTTTTGGCAACGGGGAGTACAACGTTTACAAGTACTATAACTTGAACATGACTGGACACCGCGTTCAGACTATGCGCTCTGCCGATGGATTATTCGACGTTTACGCAACCGTCGGTTCTTCTAAGGGCTCTGTCAAATTGCTTTGCGGATCTCGTGCCACCACCGGTACTTGGGATATTCTTGAGACTGGCTTGCACAAGGTCGGTTTGCCTGATAAGTGGTGTTGTGATGGTACAGACCTATGAGTTCGACTTTGGGGCCGACCATTTTGCCAAAGGGAAGGTTATCGACAAATGCATACAGCGTCACAAGTACTCCAACGGCCAGCTTGTGTTACCGGTCAGCACTGATAATACTACTGCCTATGCATTCGAGTTTTTGGACGCAAAATGCTCTCAATATGGCCACGGACACTAGTTTTTAGCTAACAGAAGTTCACCATATTCTTAATCTATGATCCGTCATTCCCTGCCAGCTCACAATTTCACGTTAAATATGTAGTTGTTGCTTTAGAACCATGCCTTCAAACAGCTAGTGATTGCTTCTCAAACTCCACCGATTCAAAAGCTATCCTTTTGTGTATTGGCTTGAATTAGATAAATCTCGTAACGGCTAGATTTTCCAGTCGGCTTTGAACAACAGCGTTCATCTCTTCCATGAGACAGTCCCACGTGACGATGATTCGGATCGTGCATCTGCGAGCAACTATGCACCGAGTTCGCTGCCAAATCAGGATAGACAAGAACAAACGTAGAGACAGTTACTAGTAATGTCAACTCAGTTCATCTGTAGAATATTTCGAACTAGAAAATGGTACGTTGCCGAACCTATGCTATGCTGTAGGTAGCGAATGCTCATTTGTCTGACTGCGAATTATCTCCATGGGCTCCCCACAACGTGGAGCCCATCAAGCGAAGATATCCAAGGCCGTATGGTGTTTCAAACGAAAATGAGCTCTCACTTCAGCCATTGAAAGGGTTATAATGCGACGGCTATCTCCCCTGCCCCATTGTCGGTCGTCGATTTTGAACTACGGTTGATGGGTATCTCTTCCCCGCATTTATCCCGTCTCGATCGAATTTCGTAGCGCTTCTCTGATTTCATCACAGCTGCTACAACAACAAATAGCAAGCATCAATTGGCGACCTATACGCTCACCAAGAGCCATTCCAACGGTACCACACTGCCAGATCAAGCGTTTGTTACAGATATTGCTCGATACAAGGCCTTTCCCCTCCATTCGGCTGTACCATGCCGCGGACCATAGCCGTGCCATAGCCGTGCCGCAGCCGTGCCATAGCCGACCTGGTGGTCAGTGGGTCCGGTAGGATGCACCCGCTCGGGAGATCTACATTGCTCGCGCTTTGCTTCTTGACTAGTCCATTCCGGTTTTAGCTTCTTGCTATACCTTCTATGGCTTCCCCACAAATACCAGTCTACGCTTTCATAATGCTTCGGTTGCTTAACCCCGCATTTGCTTCGGTTTTGGTTTTCGGAAACGAGATGTCTATTTAATTGAAGTCACTTCTCGAAGTCCTATAAGGTCCTGTTATCCAGTGTGTTTATTGGCAGTTTTCAGTGGAACCATCTTGGATTTCAAATACCCTGTCGTCTAGACGATAGCTTTACTGATCAGTTTAATATCTGCTCTCAGGCAGAATGGCGGGTGTTAAAGACTTACCTGCTGCGGATTCCCCACATGATGTCGAGAAATCCGCTACTCCTGAAGGCGCCATGAACAATACCGAAACCTCCAACATGTTTCTTAATGCTGCGTCTGCAACTGGTTAGTTCCGTGCCGTATTTAATTTGCTGTAAGATCACTGTGAACGTTAGTTAACAGCATGCAGACAAAGAACATAAGATGTCTCTTCTCCAGGGTATTCGTCTATATCCCAAGGCCATAGGATGGGCAGCAGTCATTGCAACCGGCTGTGTAATGCAGGGTTACGATATTGCGTTGATTGGAAATTTTTATGCCTTCCCTCCATTTAATAGAAAGTACGGTACTTTGCAGCCAGATGGCAGCTATCAGGTTCCAGCGAGATGGCAGTCTGGACTTTCAAATGGTGCCCAATGCGGTGAGATTTTTGGCCTTTTAGGTACGGGATACTTCGTTCGCCTCTCTGCGTACAGGCCAGATCTACTAACAGCTCCTAGTTACCGGGATAGGTGTTGAACGATTTGGCTACCGTCTTTTTATTCTTTTCTTTTTATTTTACCAATGCGCCATTACCACCATCTTTTTCTGCGCGCCAAGTGTCAACATCCTACTCTTGGGGGAATGTTTAGCTGGTGTTTCATTTGGTGTATTTATGTCGAGTAAGCAGGTCGTCATATACGTGGTTGTTAAACAATCTAACCCGTCAGTCGCTATTTCATACAGCAGTGAGGTATGTCCTGTCGCACTTCGTGGCTACCTTACCACATGGGGAAACTCCTGCTGGGGTATCGGTCAGCTTATTGCCATCGGTGTCATCAAGAGCATGTTCAAACGAGATGACCAATGGGCATATCGCATTCCTTATGGCCTTCAGGTACGTTCTGCATTTCCCAAGACTACCTTCATTACTGACCTAGTAGTGGATGTGGTTCCCACCTCTAATAGCTGCGATCTATTTCGCTCCTGAGTCACCCTGGTGGTTGGTGCGTAAGGGAAGATACGAGGAAGCAAAAAAGTCCCTACTTCGACTGACATCTCCTAAACGGGATCCAACGTTTGATGCCGACGAAACTGTTGACATGATGAAGCACACAAACATGCTGGAACAAGACCTACTTGAAGGTGCCTCCTATCTCGACTGCTTTAAGGGAGTCAATTTGAGGCGAACTGAGATCGCATGCATGCTCTTTGTGTCGCAGAACTTTGCTGGTAATACATTCTCCAACTACTCTACTTACTTTTTTGAGCAGGCTGGTCTCACTGGCGATATTCCCTATGACTTCGCTCTTGGACAATATGGTCTCAATACTGTCGGTGCGTTTGTCGTGTGGGGTTTTATGGCCAAAGGATTTGGTCGTAGAACTCTGTACCTGTTCGGGCTTTGTGGTCTGTGTATAGTTTTGCTGGTTATCGGCTTCCTTGGTCTCGTCAAGGATAAGAACGCGTCTGCTATGGCTACTGGCTCGATGATGATTATTTGGGCAGCCTTTTACCAATTTTCTATTGGAACCGTTGCATTCTCGCTTGTTGCTGAAATGTCTACTCGTCGTCTTCAAGTCAAGACTGTTGCACTGTCTCGCATGCTTTACAATGTAGCTGGCATTGTTGCAAACGTTCTTACTCCATACATGATCAACCCAACTGCTTGGAATTGGGGTAACTATGCAGGGTTTTTTTGGGGAGGCACTACTTTTGTAATGATCGTCTATCATTATTTCCGTCTTCCTGAGCCTTCTGGACGGACATTTGCAGAAATTGATATCTTGTTCGAGCGCCGTACTCCCGCCAGGAAGTTTAAATCTGCTCAGGTCAATGCTTTTGACGTTGCTATTGCTTCTCAACCCAATATGGATAAGCCGGAGCTTTCTCATGTCGAGAATCGTTGAATAAATGCAAATAGTTTTTTGTTCTATAGGAAGTAATTATAAGTCGATCTGGCTGTAGCATACCTGATTCAATTTCATAGCTTGTCATCACTGACTATAAAAAGCTTTGCATCCACACGACATATAGATGACATGCTCGTTCATACCGTATTATCGATAGAGCGACAAATGCACGCGCCTTTACGTCGCGCCGCCTTGCAGGTACCGTACTGCACAGGCCGCCAGAACACAGCTGTAGGCTTCGTATGCTCCACGTAGTCACCGGACTACAAGTGTGCCGGTAGCATCATCTGTGGTGCTCTTGCATCGACGGTTCTGCTAGCCAATCGAAGCCAGCGACCTATGTTGACCGCATGCGAGTTCGAGAATCTTCTTATCAGCAAAACCTCGCAGCAGAGATTAAATTTGATCATTCGGCAAGAGATCATCATGCTTGAGAGGATGTATAAGGCATCTGAGTATCGAGTAGACTATAACCTGAGGTTTGTGATCAGATATGACCAAGCCTTATGTGGAAGTTTGAGGGTCAGCATGTCTGCAATAATCGACCAATCGCCAAAGCAAGTGATCAAGTTGGCAAGTCAAACTCGTTGTGTATTTAACGATATTGAAAATCTAAACAGAAAATTTTAGAAGCTTCAAACCTTTCTAGCCAGCCTAGTCAGTGTTATGACGTAATTATTGTATTTATCCATGATAGATTACGAGAAACTCTGAGCAGACAATTCATGATGACGCAATTTTATCATGTTTCACTCTTTTTGGTCTCTTGGTCTCAAAACCAAATTACATACAAACCTCTATCTCTCTCTCGGCCTCAATTATATGCTGACGTCTGAGTCAGCTTGGTTGAGCACGGCTGCGCGGAAGTGCCGCTCATGCTAATCCTGGGTAGTGGATACCCTGACACGATGATCACCTCCCAAAGTCCCAGTACCGTATTATATAACATCTGAAGAAGTTGCGTTCAATCTGGTGCTTACCAGAGCGCACATTCAACCATTGTACTGTGTATAAGAATCTCCACTTTCTCCTAATGGATTCTTTTCGAGAGCAATATCGGCAGACATGTCCAGCGGCGCCGGTCTTCACTGAGAAAGACGTACCCAGTCTTGAAGGAAAGGTTAGACAATCTTATCATGCGCAGTGGAATGCAAGCTAAATATTATTTGAGGTATACTTTGTAACCGGTGGTTATTCTGGAATTGGTCTTGAACTGTGCCGAGCTTTATACCACAAGCAAGCTCGAGTAATTGTTTGCGGCCGCTCCTTGGAAAAGTACAATGAAGCGGTCAAGGACATCACTGCCAACCGTCCCGCCGATCTCGCCAATACAGATCCCACGCCTGGATCTCTTGAATATGTCAACATTGATCAATCTGATTTAACGACAGTTAAGTCAGGATTGGAACCGCTTCTCTCCAGTCTGGATCGATTGGATGTTGCGTTTTACAACGCAGGTGTGATGATGCCTCCGAAGGGATCAAAGTCTGCCCAAGGTACGGAACTACAATGGGGTACGAATGTTGATGCACACTTTTTGATGCATAAGTTTCTTTCTCCGATTTTGGAAAAAACTTCTGCCACCGCGCCTAGGGGCAGCGTGCGCGCTGTCTGGGTTTCTTCTTTTGCCAACTTCTACGCTCCGAAGCCTAATGGCATAAACTTTGGAGATATCAACTACGACAAAAGTTCGAATGCTGGTAAATTTACGATATATGCTCAGTCAAAGGCTGGTGATGCAGCTCTGGCTTATGAGTACGCCAAACGTGCTCCAACAGTCGTCTCTGTGTCCGCCAATCCTGGCAATTTGAAGACCAATTTAGCCAGGCACGCGTCTGCATTCGAAAGGTTTATTTCTAATGCGTTACTGTATCCCGCGCATCACGGCGGAATGACCTTATTGTATGCTGGGCTGTCTCCTGATGTCGGGCTCGAGTATTCTGGTGGATTCATAGCACCATTTGGCCAAAAGTCTACTTTGTCTAAGCATATAGTTCAAGGTTTGGACAAAGATCTTGGAAGTAAAGTCTGGGCGTATGAAGAGGAATCAGTTAAAGATTTTTTGTAAAGCGCTGTGAGGAATGCGATTTGTGTACACATTGGTCAGTGGAAGTGAGTGATAAGAGTTGGGTAGTCTGCGGACATATGATAGTGATATTTTTGTGTGTGTGTGATAGTCTTGGTCCAATTGATACGTGTATAGCAAGTCCAACGGTAGAGCCACTGTTGACCCCAACTTGCCATATTGGACTAACAAGTTGTTCACTGACGGTCTCATATAGCTAGATCTTCTGTATACTGTAGAGGAGTTGAAACCCTGTTTCCGGTGATTTGTGGGGGCGGCAGCAAAAGCCCGAGCCCTCGAATCTGCGCGCTTTCCTTCGGCTTTTAGATAGACTGCACTGCCGAGCCTTATCAAAAAGTCCCGGACTAACGGCACGCCGGTCGGAGTTGTGCTAATGGCATGAGTTTTTAGCGGCTAATACAAGTAGTGTCTATGATGTAAGATCCACCATGTACCATTGACCGTCCTGTTTAGTAAAGACAGGAGTTGAGGTTCCCCGCATTTAGTATGGCTTCCGTTAGTCCTGATCGATGCCGAGGAAAGATACTGAGAGCGTGTATGTCTATGTTTATGTATATATATCCGGCGAATGCCGCCTTTTAATTTATATCCTTGATGACCAGAGATTTTACCAATCGTTTCAACCTGTTCAGCTTCCATAACATTGTCTCGTAACTATAGTCGACACAAAATGAGTGCAACCAGCAATGGGCAGACTGTCTCTGATAGTGACTATGACGTTGAGGCTATGGCTGCCAAAGAGTACGCAACCAATAACGAATCAGGTTCACGAGACGATATTTTACTGAAAATGCGAACGGCAGGATCCGTGTCGATGTCTCCAGAACTATTTGAGAAGCTGTACCTGTCTCCACAAACGGCTGTTAAAGGCGATCTCCGCAAAACTTTTGGTAACCCGACTCCACTTGCTCTCTTGGGTCATGTCGTTAGTGCTGGTTCACTGGGCTGCGACCTTATGGGATGGAAGGGAGCTGGTGGGCTTGGTGCTGCATCCACGTAAGTGATAATCCTAAAAAAAACACATGACGATCGAAAGGGCTTATGTGTAGTGGCTCGTTCATTTTCATGGGTGGTACCATGGTCGTCATTGCTGGTCTTCTGGAGTTCTTTCTGGGTAACACTTTCTCGTTCGTTGTGTTTGCGGGCGTCGGTGGATTTTGGTTCTCGTTTGGCGCTACCCTCATCCCATCGTTCAACGCTGGAGGTGCTTACTCGTCCACTGGAACTGACAACATTGCTGGACTAGGGACTGCCACATTTGCGGCGTCATTTGCGTTCTACCTTCTGTTCTGGTCAATGATATTCTTCATATTCATGGTATGCTCGATCCGGACGAATGTTGCTTTCTTGTTACTCTTTGTCATTTTGGAGCTTATTTTTGTATGCCTTACTGGAGCATACTTTTGCAATGCATCAGGCAACTTGACGACCGGTGCACATCTGGTCACTGCCGGCGGTGCTTTTTGTTTTATCTCTGCTTTGATTGGCGTCTATATATTCTTGGTGCAGATGATGCTATCTGTTGATTTCCCATACATGTTACCACTGGGCGACTTGTCGCACCTAACGACTGGATATAGTCAAAGGCAGCATTAAAATGATCATTTGTATCAGATCAGCATAATAAAGCTCTGTTTCAAAGCGCTTCGAAAACATTATATTAGAACGGTGGCGTAACTTATACAACGCTCGGTAAGAAGCTACCACTCTAGCTTCAAATATGACTGTCAGAACTCGACCGGAAATAAATATGCTATATGCCCAGCTGACTTAAAATTTGAACGGTACTTCTGCCCTGTATATTTGCTCCCGTGGACCAGTACGCACTGTGCACACTCGCGTGATCAGGGGTCAGTTTTGTTCGGGATTCGGTCAATATTAACCGCAACGCCGCAGGATGTGGGGGAGCAGGCGAGCCTTAGTTAAATAGTCAGCCAAATCGGCGTTCCATCGTCGGGGAGAACGATGCTCGAGCATATGCGACTAGTCAGAAAATTAATAGACACTCTTCTTGATTGTGTGTCTTGACGTGTTACCAAATCAATCTAGTGCATTTGTAATTACAAAAAATTGCTATATAGCGTTGACATATAAGCATGTCTGTGACTGCCAACAAAAAAATGCCGCCGCAGGCTTTCAGTCAGTCTCCGTTCGTTACGAGAGACGACTTGGCTAGTGGATGCAAAGCTTTGCTCGACGCACTGACACCTCGGTTTACTCCTCTCGGTAGCAGAATCAAAGTGGGTGCGTCGACTACTAGATACGACGAAGCTGGTGCTCAAATCGAAGGCTTTGCTCGGCCAATATGGGGACTGGGATCACTGCTTGCCGGTGGTTACGAGTATGGCCCAGCTGCTAAATGGAGAGAAGGGCTTATCAATGGTACTGATCCTGAGAGCCCAGAGTATTGGGGAGAGGTCGAGGATCTCGATCAGCGAATGGTTGAAATGTGTCCAATTGGATATGCTTTGTGTGTCGCTCCTCATGCACTCTGGGACCCATTGACTCAAAAGCAAAAGGACAACGTCGCGACCTGGTTGACAAGTATCAATGATCTAGAAATGCCAAACACTAACTGGCTATGGTTCAGAGTCTTTGCTAATCTCGCGTTGAAATCCAACGGCGCTTCGTATTCACAATCCCGCCTGGAAGCCGATATGGATCACCTGGATACGTTTCATGTCGGCGGCGGATGGAGTAACGACGGTCCCAAGGTGCATCACCAGATGGATTACTACTCTGGCTCTTTTGCAATTCAGTTCTTGCAGCTACTGTACTCCAAACTTGCCGGTGAATTTGACCCCAAACGTGCCGAGATTTATCGCGAACGTGCCAAACAATACGCACTGGATTTCATTTACTACTTCGATACTGACGGCCATGCCACGCCGTTCGGCCGTTCAGTTACATATCGATTTGCAATGGTAGGATTCTGGAGCGGTCTGGCTTTTGCCGGTGTTGAACCACCTGCACCTCTGACCTGGGGTATGGTCAAAGGGCTAGTCCTTCGAAATTTCAGATGGTGGTCGACTAAAGAGGATATCTTTAACAGTGACGGGACCTTGACCTTGGGATACTGTTTCCCCAATATGTACATGACAGAGAACTACAACTCCCCGCAATCTCCATACTGGTGCTGTTTGTCTTTCGCTCCTCTCGCCATTCCTGAGTCTCATCCTTTCTGGACCGCCAAGGAAGAGCCGTATCCTGTCAGCATTTTGGCACCAGTGCAGCCGTTACCTTACCCAAAGCATATTGCAGTCTTCCGAGGAGGTCACCGTTTCTTGTTGTCTTCAGGTCAGGCTTGTCATTATCCTCTTAAGGCCACCCAAGCTAAGTATGGCAAATTTGCATACAGCTCGTCTTTCGGATATTCTGTGCCCACTGGTGGCTATATGCTAGAGCAGCACGCACCTGATAGCATGATTGCATTTTCAGAAGATGGTGGTGAGATCTGGAAAACTCGCCGATTGGCCATCAATGCTCGCATTGAGGCCTATGAAAGCACACCAGTTCTGGTTTCTGAATGGGCTCCTTGGTCTGACGTGACAGTTGAGACATATCTTATTCCGCCTATGGACGATACTCCTAACTGGCACATTCGCGCTCACCATATTGTTTCTGGTCGTGATCTGATGTCGTCAGAGGGTGCGTTCGCGATTTACGGTTGCCAATCTGACACTGGTCGCATACTCGGACCCATGAAAGATGACAGAGAAGGTACCGTGACCGATGGCAAATCCGTGTTGGCTGTTTCATCGCAAGGTGCAGTTGGCATGACCGAATTGAAGGCGGACCGGACCGGGGTGGTCGTGTTGGCCGATCCCAACTCGAATTTGATGTTTGGGAGGACTTTGCTACCTTCTCTTGCGACTGATATCAAGGCTAGTACTGATCTCTGGGTTGTCGGCGCTGTTTACGCTGTCCCATTTAACAAGGATAACAAGCGCGTGTGGGATGATGGTCGTACCCGTGCCGAATGGAGACAGCCACCTAATATTCCAAAGTGGTTGCAATTTATCATTTCTAAATAAATACTGTATTAGCTTCACGAAGAGAAAGAAAGCTGGAGTACTGTAGTCTTAAAAAACTATCTGGTTTCTCTATAAAGTCGAACACTTAGTGTACCGGATTATATGTATGCCGCTTCGTAGTCGGAATACGGTGTAAATCACACCTGATTATTTTCGTATAGTGCGGCGAGGCCTCCAAGCCAAACCGCATCGCGACTTTACAAAATACAACAACGCGCTATTCTGTCTTGTGCCCTCGGCAGCATCTATTTCAAAATTTAACGAGAGACTAAGTAAGAGAGGTCAATTATGGATAATGATGTAATTATAATTGATTCAGAATCTGATACGAATGACGTTGTGCCCCGCGGTACAAGACACTCTGCACGCGTTTTAAAACGATCATTGGCCAAAGGCGATACTGGGTCAAGAGTTACTCTGTCCAAGAGGCCAATTACAGATAATGACGTAATAACAATTGATTCAGAGTCTGATACGAATGACGAAGGATTACGCCGTACAAGACGCTCTGCGCGCGCTTTAAAACGATCAGTAGCCAAAGTCGACACGCCGTCCAGAGTCAAACCAGTCGAGACAGTAATGGATACTAGTTCACGAGACACTCAATCCGAGCGGGCAGATACGAGCGATAGTCTAATAATACTTGAGCCAGAATCTGATACGAATGCTGATGAACCCCATCGGACGAGACGCTCTGGACGTTTTGCAAAAAAATCAGGAGCCATAGTCAAGACAGTCAATGCAACTCAGCCGGAACGGATAGATATGGGTGACAGTTTGATGCTAGTCGAGCCAGAATCTGATGCTGATGCTGATGGACCCCATGGGACGAGACTCTCTGCACGTATTGCAGAACAATCGGTAGCCGAAGTCGATGCGTTGGCTACCGCCCAAGCAGTCCAGGCAGACAAATCAGTCATACCAGTCGAGACAGTGATGGATACTGGTTCACAAGATACTCAGCCGGAGCGGACAGATATGAGTGATAGTCTAATAATACTTGAGCCAAAATCTGATACGAATGCCGATGAGCCCCATCGGACGAGACGCTCTGGACGTTTTGCGACAAAATCGGTAGCCGAAGTCAATGCTTTGGCCACAGTTAAGCTAGTAAACAACGCTGAAGCCTCTACTGGGATTGAAAAGCATCGACTTAAACCGGGGAATCGCAATCTTGATGAAAAGCGCCTACTCTTTTTGAGCTCATCCCCTCTAATTGATGCCAATACTAGGGTGAGAATCATTCTTCCGTGAAATTGCGTCTTTGAGCATACTAACATGTGCAGGCAATTTTTAATCTAAACCTTTTCAATAAGTTGCCAGAGTCTGCACGAAGCGACCTAATAAAATTGCTGCCAGAATCTGATAGGATTGATGAGATCAATATCATACATAATTTATTTGAGCTTGAGTCGACTAAGAGTGCAATCATAGGGCTACAGGAAGATCTTGCTAGAGGAAAGTACAACATACGATATTTGAGGAAGCTGAAACGGGCAAAACTAGCGATCAAGGACAACTATGCAGAAGAGTATAAAGACAAACAGCTGGAGCTATGGTGGGGACAGCATGCAGCTCCTCAGTCGCCAGGCTAGGATTATCGACTTTCGTCCATTCAAAATTACATTCAGGCTGGATACACGGGCAATGTAAGCTTGATTTCAGCTGCCCTGCAGTACTTCGTGCTCGTGGTAATGACCGTCCCAGCCCTTGTTGCGATTGATACATGGGGTCGTCGCCCGCTTTTACTGTCAGGATCAACTTTCATCGTGCTCTGGCTGCTACTCGTAGGCGGCACGATGGGCAGGTACGGACATTATGTACCTGAGCTAAACGGAAATACCGAGATTCATTGGCTTGTGCCTAACAAGATAGCTGCAAACGCAATTATAATGTTCAACTATTTATTTGTGGCGGCGTTTGCTTCAACGTGGG
Source organism: Myxozyma nipponensis (assembly GCA_030580395.1). NCBI lineage: Eukaryota > Fungi > Ascomycota > Lipomycetes > Lipomycetales > Lipomycetaceae > Myxozyma > Myxozyma nipponensis. The sequence goes on from JAKTSU010000032.1 coordinate 61,201, forward strand.
GTCCAGGTGGATGGGTTTGCGTCAGCGAGATCTTTCCTCTCAAGCAGCGTGCGATAGCAAACGGTGTTTGTGCGTCTTGCAATTGGTCTTTCCTTCTTGCTAGCATTTTTTGTCCCGTCGCTGTTCAAATCAATCCAATGGAAAAACTATATGGTCTTTGCTGCCTTTTGTGTCATCAGGACCTTTCACGTATACTTTATGTTTCCTGAGACCAAGGACAAAACACTAGAAGAGATCGATCTGATGTGGGAGACTCAAGCCCTGCCATGGACGTCTAGAAGCGTGAAATATAAGACTGTCAAGTCTAACGATGATGATGATGATGACAGTACGCACGGTGAGTATGAGCACACCGATGAGCTCGAGCATATACACTCTGCAGGCCATGAAGTTAGGAGTAGTTTATCTTCAGACGAGATCTTGTCATCTGATCCGCTATCTGGCTCGGCATAGTTTTCATGAAATGATTATAATGGGATGGTCTTTTTTGAATTTAAATCGATAGAGGACGCATTCATAGATTGATCATTAAATCTCGTCAGACAAAAAAACACGATGTTCTTAACATCGTCTCGGTGCCTTCTTGTGATGCCATCTGCCGGATTAAACTAAATGCGGGGCAGAAGTAGGTTTTGACTGCCTATGTATGTACAAGACCCCTCTCGGTAAGCTGAAGACCCGTGTTTTTGGGGTAAGTGATTGCGCTTGCACTGTTTCTTCGCCTCTGTCTCGCCGAATACTTGAACATGAAGAATGAAGATAGCAAAAGCATGTAAGGAATGCAGAGTAGGTAAGAGAAAATGTACTGTGCTCGCACCTAGGAAGACATGCCCGGAATGCTTGAAGCGTGGGCTCAAGTGCTCGTTCGCCGAGCAGCGGGTCAATTCCACTGTCTTGACCGAGTCTACAAGAGCAAGACTACTGCCGCTGCAGCCTTTGATTCCGCATGATGACGCTATTGAGCTGGTCAACCTGTACTTGGAAATGATTCACGATAAGCCACATACACTTTTCCATCCCGATACGCTGCGCACAAGAGTTGCAACCCGGTCGTTGCCGCACTCGCTACTTTATGTCATTCTGGCCCTGGCAGTGCGATTGTCAGATCGAAGTGAGATTCGCGGGAAATCAAAAGAGCTTTTTGACTACAGCAAGGAATGCGTGAAACTACATGTTGATGAGATTTCACTGGAGACAGTTCAAGCATGTGTTCTGATGAGTGGCCTTTACTCTGCAGAAGGCTTCCCCGATGTTGAAGCGCTCTTTTTTGGAATTGCTTTCAGATGCGCAAAACTTTTGGGTCTACCTCATGCTAAGCCTGGTGACAATCAAATTATTAAAGAAGTCAAGCTACGGACTTGGTGGTCTTTATATATGTTTGATCGATGGGCCTCGGCCGGACTCGACATGCCTAGAGACATTCCTGACAGCGAGTTTCATATGCTGCCTATGCCTGAATTAGAATTTTACGCTCTTCGGCCTGATCACGTCCTCTTAAATGACAGGCCGAGACGTCCTGGGTTATGGGGATATATGGTCATTCTTGCTCGTACGTTTGGTCATATTCAGGATTTGCATCGACGGATTGCTGACGGGAGTCTTTCCGATGACGAGATCGAGCTCACTACACGTCAAATTGCATCGACTTTAGAAACGTTTTGCGAAGATCTACCGCCTGACGTTGTTTTAACAACTGAGAATTTGCGAATGCATGCAGAGCTTGGTCTTGGGCGAGCATTTGTTGCATTACACTTGGGATATTTTCACTACTCGACTTTGCTATACTTCCATTATCTAGATTTTCAAAGTTGCCGCACGGCTCAACAGAGGAAGTTTGCTAGTCAGTGTAAGCAGCGTGCTGCCATGTTTAGTGATCTGCTTAAACTGTCGAACGAAGTTGACGGCTGCAGTGTAATGTATTATGCTGTTGCTCATATGACAGTCGTATCGTCGTCTGCATTGCTGCATACATTGTTGTTTGGCGAACATACTGAGTTACAGAGCACCAAAGAACGCCTAGAAGCCAATTTTCAGACGATTGTCAAACTCAAGGGATACTGGTCGGCCGCTAGCATGATTGTAAGATTAAACTTGATCGAGTACAATACATACTAACCATAGATGGAACGCCTATTCACATTTCAGAAAGCGTGCATGTGGTCTATGGACCAAATATATACCGCCGATAAATGGATTGTCAAGTTTTTACTAAATTTTTCGTTACCACTGGAAGGGGGGCCTAAAGCTCCACTGAACCCTCGACAGACTGAGCGCAAGAAAGTAGCCAGTGAAGCACTTTCGGTTTTACGATGAAATATCAATTACATTAATGAATCAAGTATTACTGGTGATGTACCATATTTTCAAGCTGCATATCAGCGATATTGGCCTTCTCGCCGTCAAATATAATGGCAATAGTCTCCAGTGTATGTCCTTTGGTCTCCACAAAGACGAAAAAGATGCAGAAGCATTCGATTATCTGAATCGCAATATAGACAAAATAGTACTTCCAATGAAGATGCTGCAGACCAATAGGATTCACATACTGGTTGAAAACAGACGACGACGCCACAAGCGCGAAACTGAGCGCAAGACCTTTAGCGCGAATATTGAATGGCAAGATTTCGGCACAGTACGATACTGTCAACCCGGGCCAGGCAAATCCAGCGACACCGTAGAACAGGAAAATCATGGCGATAACTGCTCGACCTGCTCCGTCATTTCCAGTCTTCTGGTATACAGCCGAGCATCTAGAATCAGTCAGTTAGTAACAATACGTATGTCATAAAAAAGAGCCACACTTACCCAGTCCAGATGCTAAACGTTATCAACATACCAACACCGGCTATCATGAACAAAGTCTTACGACCAAGAGCATCAACGAGGAAAGCTGAAAATACTATGGCCACCAGGAATGACCAGATTTGGAGCCCGCCGTTGATGATGGATTGACTCCGGGAATCAGTTATTCCAATCGAGTCAAGAATATCATGCAGATAGTAACTGACGAGCCCATTTCCAGAGCACTGGGAAAAGAAAGATACAAGCGCAATGATAAGAAGTCGCTTACGGTTACCTTTAGTCTTGAGAAACACGAACCAGTTGTTGCTTCCGCGTTCTTGCTCGGCCCGAAGAGTTTCCTGGATCTCGAGAAATTCAAGCTTGCAGAAAGGATCCTCTGAGTCACCATTCGCATGATATTTAACAAGAATCTTGAACGCCTTGTCTTCCTTGCCATGTGCACATAACCAACGAGGACTTTCAGGGATAAACCAAACACCAACTAGCTGCATAGTTGGCATCACAGCTTGAACTGCCACAGGAATAATCCACGCTGCATTAGTCTCGTACTTGAGAGTGCCAAACACAGTCCAAGCAGCCACAATAGACCCGAGATACCACAACGTGTTGTACATTGTAGTAAGCTTTCCTCGGTGCTGAGGATGAGCTAGTTCAGTGACTAACAATGGAGCCGAGCCCTGATTGAGGTTAGATCTAGTTGTTAGTTTCACATTTAGGGATATATCTGCAGTTTAGACATACCCCAAGCCGACAAGAAATCTACCTCCGATATACATATTGGAGTTCACAGAAGGAACGACTTGAATGATAGTGCCAACCAACAAAATGATAAGACCAATCGTCACACCCATGCGACGACCAAACGTGTCAGAAACAATTGACGCTAAAGTATTAGCTGCAAGTCCTGATTCAGAATATGATCGTGCAGCTTACAAAACAAGATCGATGAGATACCGCCGATATTTTGGATGGCCGTAAACAGGCCTAGTCTAGATCCTGATGGATGGTCAAAATCTATGCAGTATTAGATATGGCATCAACAGTCCAATGAAATCATGCGTACAGTCTTGCCAAGGTTTCATAGTCTGAAGACCGTTCAGCAGCGAGCCATCGTAGCCATTGAGAGTTGACCCAAGGAACAGGATTGGCATCATGACATACAGCCTTCGAAGACCAGCATGTTTGTACCATGTTACAGGCTCAAAATCTAGATCTTCTTGACTCTCTGTACGGCTGTCATTGGGCTTCATGGTTGCTAGCTGCGTGGCCTCGTCGGCACCAGTGATAGAGCCAGCCATTTTCTTGCTTCGTGCTGCTTTGTATTTCTCAAGACAATGAAACATGATTGCTGATTCTCACGAACAAGGCGCATCTTATATGTACGTCTATATTCCAGTCTGCCGGTAGATATCACAGCTCTTGTCAATTACTCCGTATGGTTGTTCCGGGGGTGGCCTTCCCCACACGTTACAAATTTTTTGGAGTCGCCCGAGATATCTGCCCCGTGGAACTAGACCACGGCCGGCATATGCAGCCAATCAGAGCTACCCAATGCCGGGCGCCGCACGGAGAGCGACTCGTGCTGCGCGTGGTGTTTGACGGCGGGGGCAGCCGGGCTTTGGCGGGACGCGACGCATACGGATTATTATCAGTTTTACACGGAACAAAGACGCTATCTAAGCTAGTGAAGCACAAATTATACGCGCATTCTGCAATGAAAAGCATGCTACCCGATTATGCCTTTTAGCCTATTTCAAAAAGCGGAGCCGGGTGGTCGCCTGCTCCCCGATTTACGCGGCAATCAGGCGTTGGCAGCAGCTTCTTTTAGCACGAGGATCGGTTGCCAAAAGATTCGTAATATAGCCTGATTAATCCGAAGTTAGGGGTACCAAGTGCCTTTTTAGGCTGCCCCGGAGCTGACGGGGAAATGGCCAATGATTCTGCACCATTGCCGGGGGTGACTCGGCTTATACTCGTCTAAAATTGAAGACCGGGCCTGCGCAAAATATAAAGGAGAAGATACAGCGCACATGGCAAATCCATCAGCAGATCCATCAGCAGATTCATGAGTAAAGCCGGATTGTAATTAACACACACTTACAATGGTTGCCGCAACTTTGAATATTCCTACTCTCCATGTTTCGGAGAACGGAACGACCCAATTGTTCGTTAACGGGAAGCCGTTCTTGATTCTGGGAGGTGAGCTTCAGAACTCTTCGTTGACCTCGTCAGAGTACATGGACACGGTATGGCAGAAGCTTCATGATACGCATATTAACACCATCCTTGGTTGTGTGACATGGGAGGATATTGAGCCAGTCGAAGGTCAGTTCAATTTCGACGAGCTCGACAAGGTCATTCTCGGTGCCCGGAAGCATGATATCCATCTTGTCTTGCTGTGGTTTGGATCTTTTAAAAATGGTAAGCTATACATATATTCGAAGTATCTTATGAGATCTAATATTAGGTGTTTCGACCTACAATCCTGCCTGGGTTAAGAAAGATGCGGCGAGATTTCCTCGTGCCATGCTCAAAAATAACGACGGCAGTCTTAGAGTCAGCAGCACATTGTCTATATTCCACCGGGAGTCGTTAGAGGCCGATGCAAAGGCATTCACAAAGTTGATGGAGCACGTCAAGACAGTTGATGGCGAATTTTCGACCGTTATCATGGTCCAAGTTGAGAACGAGATCGGCCTACTGGGCGACTCCCGTGACCGTGCTCCAGGTGCAAGCTCGGCATTTAAAGGTCCTGTTCCTTCTGATTTGGTCTCGTTTTTGCAGAAACAACAGCATACGTTCCACAAAGATTTGAAAGCGCATCTGGTTCTGTTCAATGCTGCCGGTACTTCATGGGATCAGGTACTCGGCGACAGTGTTTACACTGACGAGATTTTTATGGCATACCACTATGCCAAGTATGTTAACTATATTGCTGGTGAGGGTAAGAAGGTTTACCCAATTCCTCTCTATACAAACGTGTGGATGGACTACGGAGGAGAAGATAGCGAGGCGCCAGTCGTCGCGGCTGGCGGAAGTTGGCCGGGAGTTTATCCTAGTGGAGGTGCCACGTCAAATGTGCTTGATATCTGGAAGTGCTTTGCGCCTTCTCTAGATTTAATTGCACCTGATGTCTACCTCAATGACTACGCTAATACGTGTGCCAAGTACAGACATTTGAAGCAGGCTTTGTTCATCCCAGAGCAGCGACGTGATGATTATGGCGCTCGTCGTATTTGGGTAGCGTACGGATCGTACCAGGCGTTAGGTGTGTCGCCTTTCGGAATTGACACATTGGAGCCGGAGACTAATCCATTTACTAAGCACTATGGGCTGCTTGATTCGGTGTCTGACATTGTGTTGGATAATCAGTTGCATCCCGGACGAAGTATCGGATTTTTCTTTGACGAATACTCTGAGGACAAGCCCAACGACAGCATTGTCACCACGTTTGGCGATTTTGAGATTACCATCCAACGATGCTTTGTCTTTGGTAAACCCGGAACCGGCTCCGGTATGGTAACTCACCTTGGGGGTGGCAAGTTCCTGCTTATCGGCTGGGGATTCCAAGTGTTGGCTAAATCTACGTCAAAGACCAGCGTTTTCACAGGTATTCTTAACTTTTACGAAAAGACGGTTGTCCCAGGCACCAAAGGAAGCGAGCTGAAGACATTACGGGTGCTTAACGGAGATGAGACCCGGAGTGGAATTTTTGCCATGATGCCAAATGAGGAGCCCGACTACGGTGGCTTCCCCATCTGTGTAACAATCCCGGCCAGAACCATGATTGCTGAATTGGAGTTCTACTCGCTTGATCAAGCTGCTGCATAAGTAAAGTTTATATATATTTGTTATTTAGAAATACAGATGTTCCGTATAAACCGCAAATAAACTAAAGTAACAGCATGTCCTGTCATGGGGGAGGTTCCTTTAGCTGTGCGTTTACGGCATCAGTGACCATGATGGAATCCGTCTTTATGGGATCTTGGATCAGCACTAAAACATAATATATAAGTATCAGCGTATCCGCGTTGAATGCATTGTGGTCGAACAACGTGGAGCTAACTGGAACAAAGGCGCCCACGGCACATTCCACAATATTAGGCTAATCGCTGTTATCGTGTTGATATAGTCAGGCCATTTAACTGCAGCGTCACTGTTTACCGACTAATTTGCTTCAGTTGTTTAGGGCAAACGTAGGCGAGGGCCGGGTAACGTGACGTCACGGCGCAGTGGTGATCCTCTTTGTGATTGGGATTATCTATAAAGAGAGCGTGAAAGGTCGACCAAACGACATCTAACGAGATGGATGATCAAGAAATCAACGAGAGATTTGACCGAATATCATTTGAAGACATGAATTTGTTTGGATCGAAGCAGAAGAAGACCAACGACAACTCGTTGTCTGATGACGACGCTGAGACTAGCGACCATGGCAGCACTCATCCTTTGAGAAGCAATGCACACCACGATGACGACACAGGCAGTGGCAGTGATCATGGTGGAGTTCACAGCAGAGACCAACGCAAACCAGCAAACTATCGTGCTATCTCTCCAGAGCCAGATGAGGAAACACGGCTGCTGATATCTGCCGAGGATCCTGCAGTCGATCCGTACAAGTTATTCCGTATCCGCACATTGCGCCGGTTGACAGTTTTGTTCATGGCGTTTTCATTATCGGTATCAGCTTTGCTGGTAGTCTCGCTCTTTTTTAGTATTCCAGCGATGGCTACTAGGGGTGCAAATTTCACCGTGCTTATGTTTTTCCTGATCAGTGCTGCGAACCTGGCAATCTCACTGACTGCATTCAAGCTTCCGTCGCGGCCATCACGCATCGTCGCAATGATAATGACTGGATTTTTGCTACTCAATCTTATTTTGTCTGTATCAGTCGGCCGACTAAGACATTTTATTGTTGGCCCTTTTGGAATTTTGTCGCTGTTATGGGTAATCTTTACCGCGTTGTGGGTTTTCGGCGCATCAGTTTTGGTCGATCGGGCTGTCATTGGACAGGAGGAACGCATTATCGGTCGACATTTGGACCGCTCCCTGTCCAAGAGATCGTGCAAGCAGTTCTGTTCAGTCATGTGGGCATTCATTTTATTTGTGCTTGTACTTGTTTTGGTGTTCTTGACTACGTTATCAATCATCGTCGATTCATACGACTCACGAGTCGCGCCAGAAGGAGATCTAGTGACTGTACAAGATGGAGCTTATCGAGTTCATCTTTACTGCTCTGGCCCTCCTCAAGATGACGGTTCGCCCACTATTCTGCTCGAGGCGGGATCAACGTCTGCCGAGGTGTTTGCTCATGAGTGGATCGCCAAGTCAGTAGACGACCCAGATTCTGAGCTTTATGGAATGCAGTACTGTTATTGGGATAGACCAGGTCTTGCGTTTTCTGACAATGGCCCTTCCCCCTTGTCGGCTGGTATGACTGTGGATGCTCTGAGTGATGCTCTTGCAATCCAAAACCGCCAGGGTCCGTATGTACTGGTATCCCAAGGTGAGGGTTCCATTTACTCCCGCATTTTCGCCTCTCGACACGGTGGCCAAGTCATGGGACTGGTACTTGTCGACGGTTACCAAGAGGATTACTTTCTGCAGACTATTGGAAGTTCCGGACGCGGATTTGGATACTTTGTCCATGGAATAATATCACCTTTAGGTATTGACAAGCAGATCATGTGGATCTTTAGAGCACGGTCGTCGGTGGACAGAATCTATGGCCGGTCAATGTCACAGATTGACAAGTACAACCTTGCTAAATTCCAAGAACAGGTTGCAGCTCGGACATTCACAAAGAACGAAATGATCGCTGCGCGGGAAATCTTGTCGTATGACACCCCTGTGGCAGTTATCACGTCGCAGAGTATGATTCAAGATGTAGCAGGATGGTCTGACTATCAGCGCGAGCTGACTATGATCACCGGTATGAACACGGAATGGACCATTGTCGATGCTCCGCATGAAGTGTGGCGAACAGATGCTGGTCGAATGGCGATTGATCATGCTGTTGCCGGTGTTATAATGAACCAAACGATGACGAATTAGTAAACTTGATGGGGAAAACAGGATGAAGAAAGAAAATATGCATTTTTGTTATTTAACGATATTTAATGAACAATCAATTATAAAATTCATTATCAAATAGCTTAGTTCCCACCAGCAAGGAAGAACCACTTGTCGATGGACTGGTCAACTGGAAGGTCGACCACATCCTCAGTGGCAGCAGGAATGTCAAGCTCGTCAGCAGTCTTGATGTCAGCCGAGTCCTTGACAGAGGTGTTTACAAGCGAGACTCCCTTGGGGTCGACCTGGCCGGCCATAAGTCTCTTCCAGGCCTCGGAGGTCTCGTGGACGACCTCGTTGGCGTACTTCTTGTTCTTGCACTCGCCAGAGAACGCAAAGTTGTTCTCGGGCTTGCCATCGGGCATTTTGTAGATACGGAACCACTCGTTGGTGGCACGGAGAAGACCAGGCAGGTAGGTCTCAACGTCCTCGATGTCGTTGAGCTTGGGAGCAAGCGGGTCCTTGACGTCGATGGCGATGATCTTCCAGTCGGTCTCGCCCTCGTCAAGGAGAGCCATCACACCGAGGATCTTGACCTGCTTGACCTCACCGGGGTAGGCCACCTGCCAGCCAATCTCGCAGACATCCAGAGGATCGTTGTCACCGACAGCGAGCGTGTCAGGGTGCTTGACGTTGGGGTCTTCCCAGGTCTGGGGAATGGCACCGTAGTTCCAAATGTAGCCGTGGTGAGGGAAGCAGTTGCGAACGTAACGAAGCTTTCCCTTCTTGACGTCCTGTTTGATCGGGTTCAGAGTCTCCTCCTTGCAGATCTCGAGCTTGGCGTTGGTCCATCGAGGAACCTCGACGATCATGTTGACGATTGTCTGCTGCTCGTTGGCGTACAGCGGGATGTCGTGGAACGGCGAGATGGGCTTGCCGTCCTTCTCGATGAACAGACGGTGTTCGAGAGTGTTGGCAGCTCCGACCTTGCGAACGGTGTATCCAGACATTGTTCTATTTATTGATTTGCTTGTGTAGATTCGTGAGATATTTCGTGTGAGAATTGTGCTCATCCAATCCGTTGTATTCTTCAACCTCTCGTTAACTTCGTCTGCACGATTTTTTTTTTCTGTGGTCGTCAATCCGCGCTGCACCGAGCAAACAGTCGCGCGAGCGGTAGTGTTTAGGGTTGTTCTTTGTTAATATTCAAGGGTAGGGGCAATTTACCCATTATATCATCCATTAGTAATAATACACGTTGCCAACTTAGCGTACATCTCTGCTACTACTCAAAAAATACCCAACCAACTAGCCCTCTTTTTCTTGCTAACAATAATCTGGTCGCTCATATCTGACCTTGGCATAGCTACTATCGGAGAATTTCCGGGAGAAGAGAACTCATGCTGTTGCATGTTCGGCGACTTGTCAGACAATTTCAGCGGCAGTAATGCCTTTTGGCCGCCAGTCGACGATACCTTCCTCGACCCTATTGTTGGAGATGTTGGTGACAATAGTAGTCCAGATGGACTGGATCCAGCGGCAGGTGGCCGCCTTGAGCCAACGATGTCGATGTTCAGGCCTATTCCGGACGACGTTTTCCGTTGTGGAATGGCCGTAGCGGGCGTAACCGACGTGGTCGTGGTTGTGGACGACGAGTCTGACTCGAGAATATGCTGAAGATTGCGATCCTCTAGCAGCTTATGAACCAGTTTAGCAATGTACCCCGCCATGGCAGCATTCTCCTCTTTCAATTTGATGTAGTCCTGTTCAAGAGTCCCTAGATTAAGCTCCGGTGACGCATTGGCTGAAGCAAGAATTTCGTCGGCCAGGTTTGACATGGCTTTATAGTCAGATCCAAGCACGCTGTCTGCTTCCCCACCCATTGACAATGTGTCTAGCGTAAGATCTTTGATGTAAGTCCTTGTCAGGTCAGCTGCTTCTTCCTGTAACAAAACATTCTGTCGCTGCGCATCTGCTAGCAGCTGCTGTAGATGCGAGATCTCTGTCGCGTGTATCCGCTCTGCGTCCCGTGTTCGGGTATGCTGAGTGGCTAAATCAAGTCGTAGATCATCAATTTCCCGCTCGTATCTCTGCACAACTTCGTCGAGTTCTCCGCCTCCTTGAATATCTCTAGGCGGTAGCGGCAATGCATTCTCGGTAGAGGCAACAGCACTCCGGGCCTCGTCCAGTTTTTGGAAGAGTATCTCTGAGTTTGACCTCTGTTTGTTAATATGAAGAGCCAAAGAGAAGCTATAAAAGCGACACGGAATGTCAGAAACACTCACCTCGGCCAAGAGATCATTCTCCAACGCGGTGCTGCGACTCAACACACCACGTAACTCCCGCCGCGTCTGTTCATGTACCGCCTCGGCCTGGGCAAGTTCGTGCTCAAGCACTAGCTGTAATCGTTCCAGCTCTCTTATCCTCTCATCTTTATTCAGAATCTCGTCCTCCAGTCTGTCCATTGTTGACGTGTCCATTGTGGCAACCGCACCCGCTGCTTGCGCGGAGTGCTTGGCCGTAACGTAGTCAGTGCAGCTCTGCCGAGGGTTCGAGCTCGGTGTCACGACTGTAGTGGGACTCGACACAAGCACGTTATCGTCGTCGTCGTCGTCGTAGATTACCGAAGATCCGCGGGAAGACGTCGCTCTGCTCATCCTCTGCTCATTCAACCTGGCTATGGTGCAGTCTTGATCTCTCGTCTGCCATCGATGCGTCCGTCGTCGTCGTCAAAGTCTCGGGTCGCCGCCTCGCGCGCGATGCGCAGCCTAAAGCCACAAACAAAGACTGAGACCGATGCAGCCAATTTGGCCAGCCGTTCGCTTACACCTCACTGAGGGGCTTGTAGCTCTGGGTGTGGTTTATTTTCTTTAATCAACTTACTTCTGTAACGACGTTTGAGCAAAAAAAAATTTATATATATATATACACGCTCATTGACAAACGAATACTCCCCTAAAATTGGTTGTTTCCGGTTACTCCAGAATCTCCACAAATCAAACCAGTTCCCCGTGGTCCCCTCACACCCTCGTGCTGCATGCAAGCAAACTTCCCGTTATTATTCACTTAGTAGTGGTGCCTTCTCTAGTATACCAGCAGATGGTATCTGATCGCCATTTGTAGAGTTATCAGCTTCATCCTCTGCCCCATACCCGTATTTCTCGGTACTAGCTCGGCGCATAGCTGCCAGATCCTGGAACTGGTCCTCGGAAATGACTATGGCAGCAGGAGTAGGGCGGAGGTATGACAGTATGAGGTCGCACAGGAAAACGGCAATTAAAACAACAGCAGTGCCAGCAAGGATCCCAACAACTAATGGGAACGCGACTGTAAAGAATGAGTTGGCCATTCCGTTAAGAATTGAGGTCGTGGACTCGTTCCGGGAGCCGCTGGCCAAGCGATGATGATGGTGGCCGTGATAGCCACCATGCCACGATCCACGCGATCTGGTACTGCACGACTGCTTGCCAGCCATGGCAACGCCCTCTGGTGACGTTTTGTCAATCATCACAGCTGCAGCTAGTGCATCTGACGCAGTGCTGACCAAAGCCTCGGATGACGCCACCCAGTCGTACGTAACGTCTTCAACCGTTTTCTTGGCGCTGCTAGCAAGTTTCATAAGCTCACACCAGTATCTGTTATCGCTCGTACATTCATTCTCAGGCAGCCGCGGGCCTGTAAAATCAACAAAGACGCCGGAGCCGTCAACATTGGACGATAGCACCGTCACGGTGCCGCTAGAGCGAGATATCTCTGCCCGGCTATCAAATGAGTCTACCGATACGATGTTAGTGTCATCAAGAGACATCACCGAAGCGGCTACGTTTACGACTGTGTGTCCGTCTGATGTCGCGACCACAAACAGATTGACATCAGCGGCCATATGAGCGCGCCGGAACTGGGCGGAATCGCTGTACTCGTCTGGCGTGAAGATCTGGTCAGTCTTGGTCATCGGACTTGTCGACCCTGGCCCGAATGTCTTATACTCTGACGACTCGCGCGACGAGATCGGTCGGACGGCAGTCGGGGAGCCCTGAAACTGATGGACGTTGCGAACATCGAACTCGTACGTCTACAGATTAGTCATCCTCATTATCGACACTGCAAATAGAAGGGACTTACCAGTGAAGTAGATTTCGATGCCGCCAGCTGTCCGTGCTTGTCACGTAGATTGGCATTCCTGTGTTTGTCAGCATTCTGCTCAGAATCTTGGTGGCATAGACCGAGATCATTGACCAGGCGAACCATGCGCGCGGACGCATTGCCAAGTGATCAAGTGATGGCGCACGATCCGCAAAAACTGTCTTGACATACTGTAAGATGGTCACAAGCAAGTTTGTATCACCGTGATAGTTGTCTGAGGTCTTTTGTGCCAGCATCATCGCCTAGACGTTAGAGATCAGCCGGATCAGCGGGAGAAAGCAGCCGGGAAACCGGCAGAACGCACTAGACTTACGGGAGAGCCAGCAGCAGGTGCCAGAAGCAGAGCGAAGACCGATAAAACTGCCGGCCCAAACTTCATCTTTGCCTTTGCAGTATGACCTTTTTTTTTTTGGTATTTTTCCAGGAAGCTGTGTGTCTGAAGAATGTGTGTCGGTGTCGTAGACGACGTCTGCCGGGAAGCCGGAGTGGGAAGAACGAGCGCCCGCCAAATGCTAGCTTTATAATGCCAATTTGGAAACCCTCGACCCATGGCCGTTATTTCCGAGTGCCATGCGGGAAGCTAGCGAAGAATTCGAATAATCCACGCACGTCGTCATAGCTGCCGATAGTTGGATTTTGAGAACAAGAATGCCTCGTGCGGTAAAATGTGGGTGATCTGTGCCGCTCTAGCTTGACTTGCGTACTGATACTGTACAGGCGTGCTTGTAGAATGGTATGGGTTCCGAGTGCTGATACCCAGGCAGGCCTACTAACCGAGCAGTGATCCGTCAATAAAGTCTCTGATCTTAAGTATTGATGCCAAAGCTCATAATACGATCGTGATAGAGGTACGAGTGTAGATTAAAGGTTTTATTGCAGTGGGTACTGACGACAGGACTTGGACGACGACCATCTGGTCATCACCGAGGCCAAAGTGGACGCAGTCAAGCAGGAACTGGAGAATCTACTGGCCGAAAACACGTTTAATCCGGCAGACATAGAAAATACGGATCAAAAATAACGAGAATGCAATGCCAATTGCCATCTATTTAGAAAAAAAAATAATATAAAATTTTAATGTTTAATGGTGAGATCTACATGGTCAACCCCCGCCAAATTGCTAATACCTGCCCTGGCCTCCTCGTCCGCCTCGGTATCCGCCTCGATCGCCACGATCTGATCTGTCACCTCTATAACCCCCTCCTCGGTCACCTCTGTAGCCACCGCTTCTCCCTCCGCGGTTTGCATAGCCTTGACCGCCGCCACGTTGACCGCCTTGGCCATTGTTGTAGTGTCCTCCACGGCTGTTGGGCCCATGCATCCTCTGCTCTTCTCGCTGTTGTTGATTCCGATCGCGAGCAATATCAAGAACTTCATCCGGTACTCGTAGGTATTTGATCTGAACGTTAGCATAGATACGGTGTACAAGCTCCGCTTCGGAGCACACGACATCACCCACATTGTTGCCCCGGACGTAGGCCTCTGGCAGTCTGAAAAACCGGGTTCCATCCTATAGTCAGCATCCCAGTATGGGGCAAGTCATTTGCATACAACCACTCACTTGATTGGTTTGAATGACTTCTTTCAGTACGAGATTCATCCACGCATCGCAACTGGATAAGTGGCCGTTCAATGTTTCGCCGCTCTTGAGCTCGACCATCATCGGATGGCCCTGGCTGGTATTCAGCAGCGTTAATGGTAACTAGTACATTAACGTAGCCCACAAAGTAGAAACATGCACAAGCTGATCATATGCTTCTACTCACCATAGTGTAAACCTGATTCTCTGTGGTTCAATCAATCTTGACAATGCGTTTGTGTGAATTGGAAACAATTTGAATTCTGATCCGCTACCAGGGGTCGCGGCATTCGCAAATTTAGCATATTTTGACCCCGTCCGCTCCTGCTAGAGGATGGTAAAATCGCCTGCGAATTTTGCCTGACCCTTGCCGCAAATCCACGTACCAGCGCGGCTTGGGCTGAATAAATTCGATGGGCAAAAAAAACCACAGAGCATCACCATGTCAGTAAAAAGGTCGTGAAATTACGTTCAGTATTTAATATGACCAATTACAAAATCTGTATTATACAAGAAAAATAACCACGTAACAAACATAACTTTTTTTTTTTTTACCAAACGTGACAGTTTATCGACGACCGTGACCCCGTCGTTTGCCTCTAAATTTCTTAACCTCCTTCTTGTCGCCAGTGTCACCGCCTGCTTTACGTTTCTTGTTTCCGTCTCGGAACGCATCAAATCTCCGCTTGTTTCCAGAACCGCCGTTTGAGAAATCATTTTCTTCAGCCTTTTTTTCCACATAGGCTTTCTTGGTCATGAGCTCAAGAGGGCCGAGGGTCTCGTCGAACACAGGCTTGGGCTCGGTAGCGATGAACTTCTCAGCGTCTTCAACGGCAGCAAACTCAACAAACACGCTGCCCTTGAATTTCTTGTCGTTATCCCGTCGGAGACGGACCTGCTTGATTGGCAGACCAAATTTTTCGAAAAAGGCCTCAATAGCCAGCTGCGAATCGTCTTTCTCATCTCCAAATCCTTTGGCGTAGACGGTACTCAAAAACGATTCCTGCTTGGTCTCGGCAGCAGGCTCGGTCAAAGCAACCTTTCGTCGGACTTTGGCGCCATCTTCGCTAACTTCAAGAAGTTTTTCAGACTGACGCAGTGCGGTGACAATCGACTTCAAAGGCTCGTGTTGACGCATGCGCTTGAACGAAGCGATGGTCGCGATTGGAACCCATCCGTCGTTAGCGGTTGCTGTCGTCCACAAGAACTTATCTTTAGGAAAATTAACGTCCGAGAAGTAAAATTCAACCTGCTTCAAAATGGCCGCTACTTTAGCCGGCTCAACCACTGTCTCTTCTTCTTCTTCTTCTTCTTTCGCTGATTCCTCCTTTTTTGCCGGTTCCTCCGGGGCCTTCACTTCTTCCGCGACCTTAGTCTCGTCTTGCTTTTCAGCTACTACCTGAGCCTTTTCGACATCCGCCACAACTGTTTCTTTTCCCTCGGTTTGACTCATCTTTAGTCTGTATTGTGGTACGAGGATTCTCCCAAGTGCACATACACTTAACGATGGGTCTGATTCGTATAATAATTTTTATGCCCCAAAGGTATGTTACCCGGCTTTCTGAGATGGCAGTTCAATCGATTGTACCTTTGACATGCAACTGCCATCAATGACACAGGTGAATCATAAAATCTTACCCTCACAGCAAAACAGCATGAGTGAGACACAGGTAGGATTATTGTGCTGTTAGATGCATGCTTCCATACTAAGATCATAGGCTCTATCAGTTGTATATTGCGGGATCTGCACATTCCCACCCGAGGTATGGTAATTTAGTGCGCAAGGGACTTTAAAGCCGGAAACTAACCACGACAACGTGAAGTACTGTGAGTTCGGAGGAAAGATCAAGAAATGCAAAGAATGGTTGGAACAGGAACATCCGGACCTATTCACACAGATTTATTCTGATGGTGAGTGTCGACAGCACAGCTCTTACTGCGGTTGCTAAGATGTATAGATTCGCTTTCGAAAGCCACTGAAGGATTGTCGCTGGAAAAGCAAGAAAAAGTCGAACGCGAGATACAGAAACTTCAAGAAAAAGAAGAACGCAATGCTGAAAAAGAACTGAAAAAGAAAATGGCGTCAAAGGTAGTTGTGAAGCGAGTGGAGCGGTCTAAGCGGAAATCGGTGATTGCGGTTTCTGGTGTTGAAGTGTTTGGAATAGATCCCAAGAAGCTCGCCAAAACGTTCGCCAGCAAATTCGCCACTGGCGCCTCGGTCACTAAATCCGTTGAAGGTAAAGACGAAATCGTGATTCAGGGCGACGTGGGCGACGAAGTGGAGGACTATGTTACCGCATTATTGGAAGAAAAGGGCCTGGATGGTGTCAAAGTAGAGCGGACAGAGGATAAACCGAAGAAAAAGGGTAATTGAATTTTTAGCTTTTTCGATTATAGTGTACATAAAATAAACGCCTTTTGTAAAAACCATGCCTTTTTAACGCCATTCTTTGTGTGTTTTGTTTTTGCAAATTTTGCGGCCAAGTCTATAATGCTTTTAGCTGTTCGTAAGTAAGGAATATGATGGCACTAGACGGAGCGGCGCGCAGCACCGTCATACCACAACCTCGGTATAGGACGCCGATACCACCGGCGCGATACATTTGCTGAGCGACCGTCCAAAATCCTTGGTTGGATCTGGTGGTGTTCATGATTGACTCTGTCTGCATCCGCGATTTGACACTGTCTGCCGGGAACAACGAAAGGTTGTAAGTGATACCGGCAACCGCACCCGATATCATTACCTCGATAGTCGTATTTGTTCCGTCCGCCGGATATGACTTGAGAGGAGACCTCAACTTCCGAGTGAGACTGGACACGTATTCATACGATCCGAACCAAGCTGCTGACCCTCCGGTCTCTCTGAATAACGTGCCGAGCTGGCCGCGCCAGAACCCGCGGATCCCGTTTTCACTGTACACTTGCATAATTAGCGCTAGAGCACCGTTGGGGTGTGATACAGGCTTAGCAGCTGTAACGAGATGGCGAGACGAGATGGTGGTGGTCTTTGCAGTGCGAGGTAATGAGCGATGCGGTTGGGCGCTGATGATGGGCGACGACGTCGACGTGGTCGGCGGCGTATACAAAACCAGGTTTTGAACCTGCATTTTACATTTGATAAGCTCAATAGGAGTCAGAATAAACGACGTGAATGCGCCGGAGGCCGCTCCACATGCTAAGATAGCTGACAGAGGAAGCTTGTCGTTAAGAGACACAGTGGGGTAAAACAGGTATCTGGTGACCGACTGAGCAGATTGGTACTATTTGTTAAACCGTTAGAACTGCCAAAAAAAAAAAAAAAAAGGATCACTCCTGGATTAGCATACGCTTAAAAACAGTGAAGCATTTTCAGCAGCAGCTCCGAATAATGGTGATGATATGCCCTATACAGTTAAACACCCACTCCTTCTTCAACTGGACAATTTCGAGCCTACTCTAAAGAACCCACGAACACCCTCGGTGTGAAACGTTTGACGAAAACAATCTAGCGGACCGACAAATTTGAGAGGCAGGTTGTCCGGCTGAGACTGTAGTCTGACTTTGACGGTGTCGAAAGGATACTCGAATATTTTGCCAGCGATGCCAGCCGTCTGTGGGCAATTAGTCAAACCACTTCAAATCAAATGGGGGAGGGGGGGGGGGGGGAGAAACACAGCCAACACCTACCGAGCCGTACAAAATCTCTCTTAAAGAATCGACCAAGGTCGAAGATTCGACCATCTCTAATCGCCGAAGTAGATACCCTCAAGAGCCTTAGTACTTGGTTACGAACGGGCTGAAAGTCCGTCACGCCTTGGCTCTACCTTATACGTATGTTCCAGCAGCCGCAGTTCGTCTGTTGAAATGACAAGGGTCTCGAGAAGGATTCGCCGGCTAGCTTCCCCCAGATGGTCCTGCTGCAAGGCACTTTATATATACAACTCGCCGTGGCATGCTCACGAAGTACGAATGGTCTGGAGCTGAACGACGAACGTAATTTCCAGTGGGGAGAGGGGGTTTCCATTTTGAATTTGTCCTGTCAACTTGGCTTGGATCATAATATTGTGTCGCAGGGTCCGCGGCGCCAAACGATGCAAGGGCAAAATCGGCTGGTCTGGACTGCCTCGTGACGTTTGGGTTATCGGTTTAAGTTTGGTCGCACACTCATGCCAGCTTGTGACGGAGGATCATTCGTAGATTTATGTTCAGCCAAGACCAATTCGTTCCTGGTCTGTAATTTGGATTATATTTGAACGGCGCAAGGTTTCCGGCGCAATGGCCGTCGATCATAAGCGACCGAGCACCGCTAGCTAGCATCTACTTCTGTTCAATATCCAGTTCAACTTTTGAATATGATTATTGCTAATTAGAAGAGATGAAGAAAAAAAGATCAAATGAAAACAGGAGACCAATGCAAAGACACCGAACACACAAACGTAAGCAAAATTACACACACACACCTTACGGATCCAAATGAAAGGGGTAGAAAATTAATGCTAATTACCATCCTCTGGCATGATATCCAAATTCAGTATGATCATCCTCCACCAGCTGTGGATTTTCCTCCGAATCGTCCTTCTGATATGAAGAAGACGAGGTTGGCTCAGGATATTTGGTAAGATTCGCCACGTCATGCGATGTATGACGCCGCTTGAGCGCCACAGACGACGCCGAATGTTTTTGCTGCCGTTCCCACAACAGGTTTCGTCGTAGAGATTCCGACAGCTCGGTCGCCAGCATATTACGCCTGGTCGACCGCGGAGATAGGGTCGGCCGTGATGACAACGACGTAGACGACCTGGCTGTCGTAGGTACCCCGACCGGCGCAGGCACCTGCTGGCTGTCGGAAAGGGCAGAATCTTTGTTGTCGTCGTCAGCAGCAGTCGAATGATGAGAGCTGTCAGACGATTCGGATAGGGCCGATTTAGACTCCTGCCGCTGTCTCATCAGTTTCCCCAGTTTTGACAAGTCTGACGGTGATGTGTTCATGGCAACAATAGCAGGCGTAGACTTGGATCCAGGCATGTTGGACAATAGCCGTGGCTCCTCTTGGGAATGAATCAAAGCCGATAACATGGACGGCCGTGATACGATGCGAGGCTTCTGTTCTCGTACAAAGAACTGCGATTCGTCAAACGACGGCGGATTCTCGTCGGCACTATCTTCCCAGTCCGACTCGGCATCGTCAATCGCTGACTCACTGATATCATCATCTTCGTCGTCATATAAATCGTCAGCATCCGCAACATCATCATCGTCTTCATCGTCTTCATCGTCTTCTTCTTCATCGTCCTCATTATTAACATGCGGAATAGTATCAATCTCGTCCTTGAACGAGGCCCGCTTTTTGGCTAGCGATGCCGCAGATGCGCTAGCATTTAGTAAGCTATTTTTAAGCTTGTTGGGCGCATTAGATATACTCGGCCGGTGTTTTGATGAGAACGATGGTCGCAGGTTCGTAAACTCAGACGGACCTGCTGCCGGGCTGACACTCTCGCCGAATCCGTCCGATTCGGATGGTGACGATTCAATGAAAAACATTTTCTTTTTGTTGCCGGAAATGTTTCTTGGCTCGTGCGGTTGGGATCGAGGTGGTGGCCCAGCCAAAAATAGCTCTGATTTGACCGAATGCACCGAGATCGCGGATGGCGAGAACCCCCGAACGACAGACGGCGAGTTGTGAAGCGTCGGAATCGGCGTCGGCGACGAAGCCCTTAGCTCTGGACTCGACCTTTCTGAGTCACTCTCATCTTGTTTCTGATGTTGGCCCAGCAGCTGTTGTTCAATTTTTTGTTGCAGAAGTTGTTGTTGTTGTTGTTGTTGTTGCTGCTCCCGTTGCTGCCGCAGCTGAGATCGATACAGCTGGAAATCGGGATCGGACTTTGCGAGCTCGAACGAATCCAGCACCCTTTGGAACCGGTCCGCAGTAGAGATCTTCTTCAAGCCATACTTACTCGGGTGATGATCATCTTGTTGACGACCGGGCGAACCCACCGAGTCAACCGAGGTCGACAGCGCCGGGATGGTGGTGGTGAACGACGAACTACCGTCACCACCAACGCGCTCGTGCTCCTCCGCGGCAGCAGCAGCAGCAGAAAACTGTTTCAGGTGCTGCTTGCACGAGTTTTCGCTTGTCCAGAGCCTCCAGGACAGATTCTCAAGCCTTCTGCCGTTTTCGATGTTCTCTGCGCACTTGGACACGACGGTCCAGATCGAATACAAATTTTCCGGCTGCGACGTGTCGAGGCTGGAGATGGAGTCGACTGCCAGCGACAGCACTGGATCCTTCAGCTTAGACATGATTTAAGCCCAAGCACCCCGCCTAGCTGGAATATGACATGTGTTTCTCAGAATGCAGAACAGGACCTACTATGGTTGGAATATATGCACAAACCTGGCCAGAAGATGCCTCGACTGGAGTTTTTCACGGGGGATGTTTCCCGACTTGCCAGCCCTTTTCACACGCCCGTGCTCTCTCTCTCTCTCCACAAGCTGCGGTTAAATCGCCCTGCCCGCGAGCGAGTCAGTTGACACAAATTTCGTGGGTACGGGCCCCTCTGAAGCGGTCATGTGGTCGCCCCCCCCCCCCACGTCGGCGAAAGAAACAAAAGCAGGTTCCCAGCCCTAGCCCTTGTTTGATTTCGGGGGTGGCGCGGCAGCTGATGTGGCGGTGGCAGACGTGGCGGGTGCGGATGACGACGACAATGGCTCGAGTTCGGCGTCGACCATGTTCTTGACTAGGATGCCTATTAAGGTCAGACAGGTTGAACGCGAGATCGCACAGAGGTGGGATGTGGGCATACCTAGGGCGACAAGAGCGCTGCCGTCGAGGCTACGGTGCAGACCCGGATGGGCGTGCGCGGCGTAAGAGTGAAGCGCGTCGAGTAGATCCTGGCCGGTTAGCAAAGTCATGGCCGAGAACAGCGACACGCGAGATGATTTTGAATGCGCAGGTTACTCACAGTGTCAGGCAGGCGATGCTGGTCTTGCATATGGGCAGCCTCAGCGTAGAATTCACCTAGATCAACTGGTTTCTTGGTACTGTCGTGGTCGTCGTCGGGATTAGCGCCTGCCGACAACCGCGCCTGCAGAACTTCGTCCGCAGGTGGCAGATTGCGTCCTCGGTCGTAGATTGTTCGAGGTCGAAACGGCTCGGTTTTTTTGCTAGAATTGCTCGACGACGATGCCATTTAAAGGGGGTAGGGGGAGCACTGGTGTCCTGTTCGGTGGCTTCAGTTCGGTGCATCAAGACCGGTTTGTAAAGCCAGGAAAACCAAATTCAGTTGGGAATAATCAATTTCAGGCCGGGTAAGTTTACTATGGGTTAATTGAGCCGGTAAAAATTCTACACATCTATGCTTTATGCACCCACCTGCAGGCCATTTCAATAACACATCATGAGTGATAGAGCATTGCTACGAGAACTCACGATTCCTACAACTTTGCCACCTGCCTATTTGATCGGATCGCCAGCGGCCACCGTTCAGCCGACTCCGGCCGCGTCGGCAGCACTGGCAGAGATGCTCAACCGGAAGCGCAATCCACGAGGATTCGATGATCCTGGCGACGTCCACGTCAATTTGAGGCTTGTTAGGCGACGCGTGTCAGGCTCGACTCGACCCATCAAGAACGCGTGGGGAACTACCGTCGAAACATGGAAAATCAACCAGGTGCTCAACACGGCAGTGACGGCGAAGCACACCCGCCCTGGGAGCAACCATAATCCCAGTGCTGCTTCCAGTAACAGCAACAGCAACGGCAGCACTGCTGCTGCTGCTGCTGCTACTCTACCAGAAAGAGAGTTTGTGAAGCCTCGTGACCACGGCAGCGCCGACGGTGACCGATCTCCGCATTCTTCTTCGCAACGTCACCACCACCACCACCGACATCAACACCGACACCACAGCCACTCGAGCTCTCGTCATTCGCGGCGATAATAACCTACCCTCGGTACGCTGCGGCTCCGGATCCTGAGGATACTTCTCCGCTCAGCGCATGGGAGCGCATTAAACTTAGCACGGTAGGAGCGGAGCTTTCGTGAGCACAAATCGCCGGATTCAAAATGACTTTTCACTCAAGCTGACGCCGTCACTAATCTCCCCAGATTCGTGAACCATACAACAACTCCAAATAGTGCTGCTGCCTCGGGCCAAAATGTGCGTCGTGGGTGGTGCCTGTGATCAGCTGCTGCAAGGTGTGACTTGGTTCGGACCTAATTTCGCGACGGTTGCGGTAAGGGTTCCGATCCGGAAAAACTTAGGGGCTGGACCTGGCGATAGTTGTTCCGGACCATCCGATCCCGGTGAGTCGGAGGTTGATCAAAATAGCCCTAGTTGTGGAAAAATAAAAAAATTTGTCAGTTTTAGTCCTGGTATATGTATGATTTTACTGTTAAGGTGTCAAAACCATGACACGACTATCATGATGGGACTCTGCTGCTACCAGAAGTCTTGTTTCCTGTTTACCTGGTGCAATCATTGCGAGTTCCACTGTTGTCTTGGTGCTGCTCCAAAGGGCAGTAAATCCCGCGTTAAATCTCAGCCCGTGTCAAGCGGAGTTGAAAAGTTGCCATGCGGTTTGATTGGTTGGTTGTCTGATTGTGGTCTGGACGTATTCGTCCTGCATGACAAAAAAAAGCAACTAAAATGGGCACTGACGGCATTCATCCTGCATGGTTGAAAAAGCCCCCAGACGGGGGACCTCGTTTTATAGGTGGCTCTACCCGGATTATCCTCCTTTCTTGTTGCAACCCTATCCGCTTGTCTGGCTGCACTTGTGCGGAATGGATAATTCGGGGAAGAGAAGGGCCGAGACGAAGTGTACCGTTATCAGAAGAGGCTTGACAGCACACTCAATAAACTGTGCAGTTAAAAGATTTGAAGCAAGAGTTCTCCGTGATGCACAGCCAGTTTAGATGGTAGAAACAGCAATAGCAATACGTCAAGGAGACTGCAATTTACACTACTTCCCGTGCCTTGAAAAAACCCACGTTTTTTTTTTCTTTGTGGCATTCCACAATTAATCCGTAGAGCAGTACGCGGGGGGGAGGGGGGAGGCGCAGTCTCCGGAAGTGAAACAGAGGAAGGCAGTCGAAGATTTCATTAAACTGGTGATAGTAGTAATCAGACGGTGGGGTTCAAGAAAAATGCTAAGCCCTCTCGGATTGCACCGCAAATCGATTGACCGGAGCAGCACCAAGTTCCGGAGAAACTCTTTTACCGGGCGATTAGTGAAGCTGAACGCGGCACCCGGCGCAGCGAGTGTGTCCGGAAAAAATCGCGGGCGCCGCCAAAGTTAAACGTTGTCAGACGGGTCACATAATGTGTTTGACGTTGCAGATGTTATATATGCCATGCCGACCTGATTGGCTGCGTCGCTGCTAGCTGTGGTGGGCCATGTGATTTGAGCTGTTCAATGCGGGTTGCGCCTTCCCCCGTAGAGACTTCGACTGGGCCCCACGGGACGCTATGCAGCCTGGAGGCATGAATCTGGACATCTTGGACGTGTATTTCACATCGAAATAACCGTAGAATCTTATATGCATCATGCGGTAGCCAATCATACTCAGAGTTCTGTCCTGGAATAGTGCTACGAATGTCTCCGGCCGGTCCCCGTGCCTTCCGTCTGTTGTCTCTCAGCTTCCGCCGGGACCATGGTAACGCCGCGCGCCACACGCTCAATCTATGCCGAAGCCCGAAAATGCTAAAACTGAACTACCTCGGGTAACGCAGCCTGCAGTCGTGGTGGTGGTGCATGACATTAGCTTTTCCACTCTGGCTGCTCAACTATATATACCGGCCCGAATTTCTTCTCCAGCTTCTGGGGAATCCGTCTTTCTCCACTCTCCACTCTTCCTGGAACAAGAACAAGTCTCAAGCAGCGGAAGACTCTCACTGCTATTTGAATCAAGATGGCCCATCATGAGACGATGACCACGCAGAAGCCGAGCGTGCAACAAGATAGCTATCTTATGCGTCCTGATTTCCACAACCAGGAGGAAGACGTGCTTGATCAGTACGAACTCGCTCGGGATGGAACCAAGCGCAGTAAATACCACAACTTCCGGCGGATGATGCGCGAGCCGGCGGCCGAGTTCTTTGGATCGTTGACACTGATCGTCTGTGGTGACGGTGCCGTCGCGCAGAGCGTGCTGTCATCCCACGAGTACGGCAACTTTCTGTCGGTCAACATGTCTTTCGGTGTCGGTCTCATGCTTGGGTTTTTGGTTGCATGCTGCGGAGGAGCTGCTGGTCACCTCAATCCGTCCATCACCATCTCCAACTGCGTGTTCCGCAAGTTCCCTTGGCGCAAGGCTCCCATGTACATTATCGCCCAGCTCCTAGGCTGTGGCTTTGGCGGTGCGATCGTGTTTGCAACCTACCGCAACTCCATCACTGCCTTTGATGGCGGTGTGCGTGCGGTCGTGGGCGATACCTCCACCGCCGGCATCTACTCGACCTATCCCATCGCAGCACTTGACCTGGCCTCTAAGACCATGCAGGAGTTCACCTGCACTGCCTTCCTCGCGTTCTTTGTGAATGCTATTGCATGCCAGACATCGCCCACGTCGGACAGATCCAAGCCGCTTCCGGTCGAGTGGAACCTGATTCGCTCGGCCTCGCTCGGCGTCATGCTGATGACCATCGGCAACGCTATCGGCTGGCAGACTGGATACGCCATGAACGCTGCTCGTGATTTCGGTCCAAGACTGGCCGCCTACATCTGTGGCTACGGTCGTGGCGTGTTCTCAGCCTACGACCACTACTTTTGGATCCCAATTTTCATGCCCATCTTCGGTGCGCTGGCTGGCCAGTTTTTGTTTGACTTTTTCATATGGGAAGGCCCCGATGACAACTTTGTTACTGATCCTACAATGATTGCAGATGGGATCCGCAAATGCATGGGCACCAGCCGAAAGCACAACATGGACAACAACAGCTCGAGCAACACTGAAGACATCGAGAAGGTGGTCGCGCGTAATGCTCGCCATGCATAGTCTAGCTGTTCATAAGCGTCAATGTCTTTTCCGTTTAAACCTGCATTTAACCATGATAGATTTGTTTGATGTCGCCTGCATTTTGCATCCATTCTTAAGTTTTAAACTGTAATTTGTTTTCTCGTGCGGTCGTTAAGCATGCGACCTTGTAGTCGCAGTTTTTTTTTTTGTGGGTGCTATCTTGTTATGTTCGAGTGCATTAAGATTCTATGATATCATTTGTAAATATTTTTATAGGGTCTTCTGTTGTTTATTGATCATCGCGATCGTCAGCCGTTACTTCCCAGATCGGCTTTTCGGTCCCTGGTCCCTCTTCATAGCTGGTAAGCAGTGTGTTTTTCCGTAGACCAGCATACTACACCGGTTTTGTTCATCTCTGTCTGAAGACTGCCGACTGCATACAACTCTAAGTCTCAAAACCTGACCAACTGATAAGCACATTCAGTGAACTAGCAAATATCAGTTATCAGAAGTTGATGCAGATGATGTATACAAGGCCGCAGCTAAAGCTGACTAAACTCTGACCTAATAGTCCCGTTTTTCCAGTTACCCGGCGGTTCTACAAACCCCTTGCACGTCTGTGGCTTGCGGATGGCGTCTCGCTTAAATCCGTTTGCTGTCGGCAGGCAGGCGTCCGTCAAGATGGCGGTAGCGCTAACGTATATATACACCTCTACTGTCCGGCCATAAAATTTTTATTTCACCTAGACTATATCTACACCAGTCACTTTGGCACAAAAACGATTTTTTGCCTTCGTTGAATATTACTTGTCTCGTTACTCTTCTACTATGGGCTTACCTAGTACACAAGCAGCCAACGCCTGCATCTATGTCACCTATGGTCTCTTTCTGTACGTTAAGGCTGTATATCTTGATCTGGCGTGACCACGTCCACTGACATCCGTAGGATCATGGGGTTGGTTGTCGCTTGGAAATTCTCGCCTAAGAAGGAGTTTTTGGCGGCACTGAGATCGCAGAAACGTATGTTGATTTGCAGCGATGTTGCTGATCCATCCGAATGGAGCAAAGTTTTACTAACGACGTAGCTGTGCCTCTGGCGTTCAATTTTGTTGCAGCAGGTACGTCATACTTAAAACCCACGCTTATCTAGGTTCGGACTCATCTGGTATCCATTCTTAATGACTTGTACGTCCGTCAAGTCTAGCTCACGTAAGTATATCTGCGCCCTGCTTTGGTCGACACAATGCTCACGTTCTAGAGTTGTTGTTCATATTCCCCTGTTTAATGTAAATGACTGGCAAGCTGCGGGTGCTTTTCATGGGAAACCTTGATTTGCTGAGATTATACCGTTGAACTCGAACAAGATAATACTTGCGTGAGGAAATTTGCCCTGTCGTTTACCGTATACCTAATATCTCGTTTCTGTAGCCATGGGATGCGGAATTCTATTGACCTATCCTGAAATTGGAATTGTTGCTGGTGTTCAGGGCGTTTTAGTTTATGCTCTTAGTTCATCGTTGCCAATAATGATGTTTGCGTTTTTTGGTCCTCGTATTCGCAAGTCTTGTCCCGAAGGATTTGTTCTTACCGAATGGGTTTTTCAACGTTATGGATACCTTGCAGGGTTGTATCTCGGCATCTTGACAATTCTCACCATGTTTTTGTACATGGCTTCTGAGTTGACCTCGATTCAATACCTGGTTCAGTTGTTGACCGGCATGGACGGTCTTGCGGTCGTGATTGTCGAATGTGTTGTGTGTACAATTTACACCACCTGGGGAGGCTTCCACACTTCGTTTTTTACGGATAACATTCAGGGTGTGATGATGACGTTGCTCTTGGTTATAGTTGCGATTGCAATGGGCACAAACCTCCACATCGACACGTCCCAGATTGCCGCGTCGGGGTTGACCCATTCGACCAAGCTCGGCTGGCAATTGTTTTACATTCTACCGGTAGCCATTGCCTCAAACGACTGTTTTCTATCTGGTTTTTGGTTGCGTACGTTTGCGTCTCGTAATGACCGCGAGCTGTATATGGCGTGCGGAATCGCAACGTTCGTCATCTTCGTCTACCTGACCTTGACCGGTTTCACGGGTATCATAGCCGACTGGTCGCACATTTACCCTGGCGACCCACCTCAGGAGGCTTCTCTGGCTTTTTTTCTCATTGTCGAAACCTTGCCTGGCTGGGTGATCTGCTTCGTGCTCGTGTTTGGCGTGGCTTTGTCTACTGCTGTGTTTGACTCTCTTCAGTCGGCGATGGTGTCGTCGATTTCTAACGACATTTTCCGCAACAAGATCCCGATCATGTATTCCCGTGGGCTTGTTGTTGTCGTGATGGTTCCTGCCATTATTGTTGCGCTGAAGTCACCAAATGTGCTCCAGATCTTCTTAATCTCCGACCTAATTTCCGCCGCCGCCATGCCTTCTATCCTACTCGGTTTGTCGCCGTACTTGTACTTTATTAACGGGTTCGACATCATTGTTTCCGGATGTGGTGGCATCATTACCGTGTTTATCTTCGGATGCATCTATTACGGTGATGCCAGATCCGGTGGCGGCCTATTGATTCTCGAGAACGGACTGTACGGCGATGACTGGTCTGCGTTCGGCGCTTTTGTCGCCTCGCCAGTCGGCGCGCTGGTCTGGCTCTTTGGATCGGTTTGTTTTCGTGCGGCTGTGATGTGGATTTATTCCCGTTTCACTGGTGTTCCGTTCACTGTGTTCGACCGTCCTGCGGTGGTCGATCGCGAGTTGGACGATGTCCATAGTTCTGTGATCGATACTGTCAGTGTAGTATCTGATGAAGAGGCACTCGGCCATAAACGTACGTTCTAGTCAGTCGACCGTGAAGTCACTCTTAGTCGATCGGGGGAGCCCTGGTTAGGCTCAAAGTGATACTAGAATCTATTTAAATTACTGAAATCAACCACAACATTCCACATTAACACGATGCCTACGAATATTCTTCAGAAACAGTCATGCTACCCATCTCCGCCGCCACATCGCCAAACCCAACCAACTGACCGACCATGTCGACCACCTCGCGCGGATCGATCACATGCCATGTAGCCGTAGTCATCTTATTCGACGGGCCAACCGTCACCGTAAACACGTTGCTATTTCCCGCGCTGTCTTGAGACGAAGCCGGTGAGGCGGGCTGCTGCTCGAGCTCCGGTTGCAGCTCTGGTTGCAGCTCCGGTATCTTCCTCAACGACCGAAACATGTCCTCGTCCGTCGAGTCGTCACCAACACAGAGCACAAAATCAGGCACGACCCGAGTACCAGATTGTTCCGCCTCGTACTCGGCTACCAGTCTCTTGACAATCTCGCCCTTGTTGACGAACCGCGGCCTCACCTCGAGGTTTGCTTTGCCCGCCATCACTTCCACGTCATATTTGTTTGAAACCGTGTTTTCCAGATGGTTCTGACATTCACGGGCTTGAAACGCGCCGTACTCCGGATCTGATCGGCGGTAGTGCCATGTCACTGCCGCCCGTTTGCGCTCTACAAACGAGCCTTGCGTACGCTCGGTGTAGTACTGGAAAATGTCCATCACATCCTTTTGCCACGACATGTCGGACGACTCGGCCAGGTTGATCCACTCAGTGGATTCGCGCAATCTCATAAAGCTGCCATGTTCAGCTGACAAGCCTAATTGCTTCAAGTGGCCCACATGCTGCTCAAGGAACCCTTGGTCCCGGCCGGAAATGATCCACACCTGGTTCTTGGGATCGCTGCACAGCTTTTCAAGAACATCCAACAGATGCCCTGACGGCACCGCGGCAGATGGTTCTCGCACAATTGGAGTAAGTGTTCCGTCGTAGTCAAACAAAAACAACCTATGGTTGGCCTCTTTGTACTTCCGAACCATCAGGGGACGGTCCAAGACAGGCGTGACGTGCGACGAGTCGTGCGATCCAAGCGTATCGACAAGTGTCCCAAGATACTGGGCAACCCAAGCTTGGATCGTATGCGTGGTCACATGCTTGAACAACTTGGCTTCAATCTCGGCTTTGCGGCTTTCTGGCATTACCAGGCAGTCATATATCGTCTTGGCGACTCCGACAGAATCCCACGGATTTACCATGATGGCGTCGGACAGATTGCCTGCTGTGCCAGTGAACTCGGATAAAATCACAGGGCTGTGAGAGTCACGTTGGCAAACAACAAACTCTAGCGACGTGGTATTCATTCCATCACGCACAGACGTGATCAATGCCAGATCCGCTACTCGGAGCAGCGCAAAGTACTCGTCTCGGGCAATCTGCTGAGGATAATGTTGCACCGGTGTGAAGTGCAGTCCACCATATGTACCGTTAATATGAGCAATCAACTCTGACACTTTTTTCTCAATCTTAGCTGAGTGTGAGTACGCTGGAGACGTCACTTGGATCAACACCACGTTCTCAACCATATCCGGGTACATTTGACAAAACATCTCGAACGCACGCAGCTTCTGAATCACACCACGAACCGAATCAAGCCGGTCGCGGCCGACGATGACCTTCTTGCCCTGATACAGCTCCCGAATGGCCCGCATGTTGTCACGCACTGACTGTGTATCCATATCACGCTGGACACGGGCTGCATCAATGCCAATCGGGAATGTGTCCACCACCACTCGGGATCCAAACGCGTCAACAGTAGTAGGCGTAGACTCAAATCCAAGCACTCTAGTACAAGCCGAAATGAAATGTCGGGAGTAAGAGACAGCTTGGAATCCAATCATGTTGGAGCCGAGCATACCTTCTAGCAGTTCCCGACGCTTAGTCAGATACCGGAAGTATTCCGATGACGGGAACGGTGCGTGTAGAAACGTGCCGATGTAAACTTTGGGAAGTCTCTGGCGCAGTATCTGGGGCAGAAGAAGAAGGTGGTAATCATGAACCCAAATTATATCTCCTGGTTGATAAATCGAACAAATCTTGTCGGCATACGCCTCATTGAACTTGACGTAGTCTAGCCACCACTTCTTCTCTTCCATGCCATCGGAAGGCTCGCCGACAATATAGTGCAATAATGGCCAAATCACTAATAATTAGTACCGCAAATGACTAAGAGAAATATCGAGAGAAACCGAGTGACTTACCTTGCTCAGCATAAGCTCTCCATCGGCTTTGCTCCCCGCCATGTAAGAACACGGGCTCGATTGTGCTTCCTTGCTCGGCTGCTTTCTCCTTGAGAAGTCGCTCAGCAGTTTCTCGTTCTTCACTTGAGAGATAAAACTCGCTTGTGTCTGGGACCTTGTGTTTTCCTGCACTGGCAGTCGCGGTGGCCACAACTCCAGCCAACCGTTCCTCATAGTTGATGACCTCACCCGTCCAAGCGACGAGAACAGTGTCCCACTTAGTCTCGGTTTCAAGAAAAGATTGGCCTGAATACAGAGCGGAGTTACCACGTCGCTGTCGTACACCGAGCGGTATTGCTGACGACAGGCCCAGCGACGAGGTGCTGCTTCCAGGTGGTCCGCCATCACTAGCAGCAGCAGTACCACCACCACCACCACCAGACACGGGGGTCATGGCAAGATCGGCTTCGTGCGCGGCACTCATGAACGCATCCTCCGTAGACTGTAAAGGCAGATCAGTGTAGAGCTCATATGGAAGCAAGTTCATGGCCGAGATGACTCGGCCCGAGCACGAGATCGCCTGAGCATGGGGATCGTCGGGTGCAATTGGCACGGTCAACGGCTGCTGATCTTGGTCCATAGCAGTTGTCGCTGTTGGATTCTGAATTGTCGATGGCGGATGTACTGCTGACGGCATCATGCAGCGATGTTTTGAATCAGCCAATGGAGAAAGTGCAGACAGTTGGATTCTGGTGGATTCTGGATTTTACGAAGTCACAGCTGCCACCAGCGCCGTTTTGTAAAAAGCCGCAGAGCGAGATCGCGATCCTGATCAAAGTCATCATTGTCTGCAGCAATCTCGAATCAAGGCAATAATGGTAGGTTCCTGATGCTTTTATAGCACGGTATCATCTTTTAACGCTCGTGCAGCCTCTACCAAATATAAGACGGATTTTTGCTTCGTTCAGAACTGAGGAACAGGAGAGAAAATACTCTAGACGAGCTGTAAGCATGCTCTTGGCAAGAAGTTCTTGGAATGATTCTGACCGATAGTTTTTCAATTTGTTCGGATTTCTCTCGTCATGTTTGATCTTTAGTTTTATGGCTCAGCAATTGTCAGGCTGGAAAGGGCTGGTCTCTACTCCTCCAGTGTGACGGTTGGATCGTAATGGTGTTTGGCGTTCTAAGTTGTTTTACGTTGCTATTGTTATTCTATGATAGTTTTTATTCCAGCTCTTACTATAGTTGTCACATATCCAAAACTCCGGTACATCAAAAAAACTCTGGCAACACTAGGTTTTCTTCTTGTGCTTTAATAATTCCAGCTCGAACTCATTAGCCTGTCGAAGCAATTCCTCTTCTACTTGGGGTCCGACAAACTTCTTACGCTTGTCAACAATCCAGAGTAGTGCTACAAGGGACATTAGGCCGACGAAAACTACCGATGTGTAGTTCATAGCTGCAGGAGTGCCAATAACCGGCATGGCCGACGGCAAACAAAATAGCACCGTCAGAAGACAAACAAACGCGGTAGAAAACCAGTTGACAAAGTATCCCAACCAGCCAGCCAACCGAAACGGACGAGGCGGTAGAATCTTCTCCCGTCCGCGATAGGCAACAATGGCTTGCGGCACCACGTACGATATATTGAGAAAAATGATGGAGGAGCCAATGATCGAGTTGAAGGCCGCCGTCGACGCAATGTACAGTAGCCCGTAAACTGAAATGACAACAAAGCCAAGGATCATGGCATTCACCGGCTGTTTTGAATTCTGGGTGAGACGTGCAAAGTAAGGAGAGCAAGGCAGGCCGTTGTCTCGTGCAAATGCATAAGTAATTCGCGACCAGGTCGTGACCAGGGCCGTCGCAGCAAGCAGATACAATAAGGTAATGACGCACATCAGAACCGTCGCGGCTGTGCTGTTGCGAAGTCCCTGCATATAGATGGCATACATTGGGATCCCGGTGCTGGTGGCCATGGCATCTTCCATGCTCGTCATTGCCAGCATTGTCACAATCGCAAATGGAATAGCCGTAACCCCACCAATAATAATGGTACCAACCATTGCATTAGGCACATTTACGCTTGGCTGGGTGACCTCTTCCGCGATATGCGTGGCCGCGTCGACAGCTAAAAACGCATACATCATGTTCGCGGTCGACAGCAAAAACGCTAAGCCCGGAGAAGACCACCCCGATAAGTTCTGCAATCCAACAAAGACTTCTTTGGCAGAAACCATATTCCCGGAAGCCCGAGCACCCAGCGTGATAATTGAGACCACAAACGCAGTGATGGTCAGTGCCAGCGCGACGTTGTTGAATAGTGGCAAGTATTTTGGTATGACGACATTTATAGCTATGGTGACAAGAAAGATTGCCACGTACATAAGCCAAACCTCCCAGTTCTTAGCCTCAAACGATGGGTTGTAAAACGTAGCATAGGCAGAAATATTCAGAGCGATAAAAATTAATCCCGATGCATCGGCTATCCACCATCCAATCAGCCCGAGCCACCCCACCATATACGCTGTGAATGCTCGAGTGCCAGGACTGGCAACCATGAACGACATATGATACTGTCCACCAGCTGATGGGTAGGCAGACGCCAGTTCGGCCAATCCGAGGGTAATGATGCCAGAGGTGAAAAATGCCAAAATCAGTCCCCAAACAACTGCGGGCCGGCCTCCGTCTTGCAAGCTTATGGTCAGAGCTGATGCAAACCCAATCCATGAGTTCGTTATATTGAATCCCAATCCGAGAAGTGATAACGGACTGAAATCGCGACGGAGCTCGCGGACGTAGCCGTTTGCACGCAGCTGCTGATCATCGGCATCGTAGACCGTGATACTTACAACCTCGCCCTGCTCCAGCACGCCACCCATATCTTCTATAGCTTCTATCGCCACCTTCTGCTTTGCGTCTATCTTTTCGCTACTGAGCGCAATCGTGGCTGCATCCTCGCTTTGTTGGTCGTGAAACGTGGTGTTCTGTTCCATATGTCCAGCTGCTTCCAAGCCAAATCGCGATTGAAACGAAACAAAATGGCCTAAACTGTTACGTTAAAGCGGTCAAGAGACTCAAAATTTTCGAGTAAAATCAGTCCGGCTCTTCTCGATCGTCTGTTTCCGACGACGATTTGCCGCTGTAGAGTCAGAACAGCAGTAGATCAACGCTTTTCGGTCACGAATGCTATCAAATCTTGATTCCTTTCTCCCAACGTGGGTGATGATGATTAGAGTTGCGCAGTGACGACCGAGGAACTTGTCTGCGTACGTTAGCTACGATTGCGGAAGCAGGACGACGGCCGTTTTTAAGTTGATTTAAGAGACATTCTCTTATCTACCCTATCTGCAAATTATTTAAGTCGAGCGAGCTAAAACATCGCCAAGATCTGCTAAAACTGGACGATAGCGACGCGTACACGGCTAATATTGCACCGCTCGATGGTTCCCAATCGCCGGCTGTGCTTTTTCCTTGCTAGTGTGGGTCTCATATCATGATAGCTGTGGAGCTATGCGGTGCTCGTATTGACAAGGCCAAGCAGCTGCGCCAATTGCCTGCAGGTTTAGTAGTCTTGGCGATCATCCGTCTGTGGTATTTTCTAAAGTAACTTTAAAAACACTACATGTGCCTAGCATGGCCCCGCGCGGTGCTTCCTGTCTAGTTTGATTCGAAACAGAATGAGCAGTGAATTCATTTCATTGAGAAGCAGTAGATTATACATATTAAAGACAGAGAAAAACAAAGTAAAAGACGACAGGGATCCGACTGGAGCGACCCAACAAGAAAAGCAAAAGCAAAAGCAGAAGCAAGAGCAACATGAACTAAAAGCGCCAAAGCTAGGTATTAGTAATAAGTTTATCCCTTATAATCTCCATCACTATCATCGTCTCCATCACTGATCCGACGCGACTTCCTTCTCCGTTCAGATTTGTTCGCGGCCTTGCGCTTTGATTTTGACAATCCTTCTTGCTGTCTGACAGGAGAGCTGGCAGCTGGCACACTGGCCGGCACTGTTGAAGACAAAGTCAATGCCCTGGCTTTGGACTTGGCCATCACAGCTTTCACAATCGCCGGCAATTGCTCGACCAATCCTGGAGGAAGG
The DNA here is from genome assembly GCA_030580395.1 of Myxozyma nipponensis. Classification (NCBI taxonomy): domain Eukaryota; kingdom Fungi; phylum Ascomycota; class Lipomycetes; order Lipomycetales; family Lipomycetaceae; genus Myxozyma; species Myxozyma nipponensis. The sequence continues at coordinate 95,851 of JAKTSU010000032.1, forward strand.
TAAGACTTTGCAGCAATCCTCTGGGCAGCCACAGCATCAGGCAACGCCTTAAACAAGTCTGACGGCAAATGGGCTTTTCCGGGCCATGTCTGCATTGACCAGCCGTTCGATTCCTCGACTATCTTGATCAGTGCTTGGACAAGATCAGACAGATAGTATAACCGCTAAACGTTAGATTGCACATTTCAATACATTAAAGGGCGCAGTCTTACCTCGCTGTTCTTGTCGTCTATTGCATCCTTGACTTGCTTTACCCGCTGAGCAAAGTAGTATATCAGTGAAATGTTCTTTTCAGTCACGACTGCGCTCAAGTAAAAGAGAATATATTGGGCAAAGTCAAGCAAATCGTCAGTCTCGGTACCAAAGTCAGGATGATGGGCAAGCATATGCAACAGTCTTGCAATCCCTCTTTCTAAAGACATGCTTTGGTGTTGTTGCTGCTCCTGTCTGGATAGTCTAGCCCGCACCCACGTAACCAGCTCACCTTTTACATCTTCTTCTGGCTCAAATGCCGCAATGAATATCATTGGCAGGAATCGGTCTGGCAGTTTTCCCAGCGCTAAGTATTTTTTCAACTTGTTCAGGAACGTCTGCCGAACTTGGAACTCAGCGTCTTGCACAAGTCGAGCTAAACCGTTCACGTCATTTGGAGTTATCAATCTCTCATACACGGGGTGCTTGGCAAGCTTGAGTAGTGACAAACCAGCGTGTAGCCGTAGATGTGCCTTACAACACGCCGGCGTATCTTGTGTTTTGGCTACTTCGCCGAAGTTTGAGATTATCGTGTTCAACAGCTTCAATACCGGTTGACTGATTTCGACCGCGGTTTCGGCATCGACTGCTGCAATCAGACGATTGATCAAGAATGCCAGTGCCAAAATCTTCGCTTTACTATCACTGTCTAACTCGTTGTAGTCAACCCAGTCCTGGTCCTCTTGACTAGCTGGTGTCCTATTTTTGACAATCAAGGTCTCCACCAAGAAACTGGTGATGACGCCAATTTCCGGTTCGACCACTGCAGGCGCGCAGCGCACAAGCTCAGCAAGCGACGCCAACCGTGACAGAAAGTGTTCATGATCAGGATCAAAAGCCATGCTACGTTCAAGAATATCTGCTGCGTAGGTTTTTTTCTTTTTCGCCTGTAGTGCAATTCGAACTGCATATTTAGCTTCGCCTGGAGACCCTGCTGCGGCAATCTCTTGTATTGCATCGTAGAACTCGGGCTCCTGTGTCAAGCTGTTCGGGAACTTAACTGCAAAGGCAGCATATGTCTTGAGTATGTCGATCGACCCTGAAAATCCAGCAGAGTTCTCTTGGATTATGGTAGTCAGCTCGTGAATATGAGACTTCATTATATGTGGGTGGAGACCAGTCATATTCTTGAGTAGCTCGTGTGCGGTAACGTCTAAGCCTCGGTCGTTGTTGCCAGTTGTGGAAGACTTTTTTGACAGCTGCAGGATAGGGCCCACGTTGCTCTTGTTGTAAAGAACCTGTGAGCCTCGATAGAGCAAAGGTACGAGAATTTCGAGCACAACTGGCTGAGATTTCAGACGGATTTTGAGCTCACTGATAGCTTTGGACAGTGTAACAAAGTCCGAGTTAACATTGACGGCGTCCTTGATCAGTCTGTATGCTCGTCTATCATTCAAATCTGCCAAAGATCGTAAGCTAGCATCGGTTTTTGAAGGCTCTGGAAGTTGACCAGCAAACCAATTAAAGTATTTATTGAGCTCCTGACGAGTGACTTCTTCGTCTTGATCCATTACACCACCATTATAAGCTTCGAGCTGATCGACCAGTGCTTCCATTGCTCGAGAAATTTGAACTTGACGCTTCGGGATGGCATCGAAAGCTTTGCGCGCTCGTTCTGACAGTTGTTTGATAAGCACAAGCAGCCTGGTGACACGTTTCGCGTCGTCAGTCTCAAAGGGTAAGAACTGCTCAAAAATGCAATAGTCAATCTGAACATTAATTTCCATGTCATTGACATAGTACAGCTCCAAAATACCATCGGGAATCCAACCGAACTGCTCAATAATGTCTGCATCTTCGTTGGCAATTGACGGGTACGCCATGTTATAGAGTCGACCCAAAAGCGCAATAGCTTCATTTCGGACAGCTGGTCTGCGATCTTTGGCACGCTCGGCAAGATGACGGAGAAATTCAGCGTTGTTAAGGCGCTGAACAATGACGTTAAACTCAACGTCACCCAGTGCCTTAAGGGTAGCAAGTCTGACGCGTTCATCGCTGTCGATGAGCTTCAAAAGTAGTTCGTCGACCAAACCTTTGGTCACGACCGGTGACTTGCCAATAAGCGAGACGCAACCCTCGGCCCACTTTGCACGAATCGCCGGCACTTTATCGTTTCTTCTGTTGAGCCACTCTTCCCAGCATTTGTGATGGGTGTTAATGAAATTGACACGACTGGGAAACGACGCCAGCATCATCCCGACGGTCTGGGTGGCCATCAGTCTTATCTGATTGAGATCTATTTGAAGCTCTTGCTCGAGTTGGGTGACTGCATTTTGCAAGACCTCCGGTACGACACGCCAGATGTCGACGATCAGGTTGTGCGCTCTATTGAGGTTCTTGATCTGCTGATCGTTTAATTGGCTTTCATTAGACGCCTCGATAATGATCTCAGAAAAGTACTGGGACACGTATCGCGACATTCGGTCGGCACAATTGATGCAGATTGTTTTCGCAATGTTGTAGGCTTGTGGAAGACGACTGTACTGCGTTAAAAGACTATTCTTGGCGTTGGCTGGCTTCTGTTCGGCCGCCGTGTTGCGCAGAAATTGAGCAAGAATCATGTCCACGACATCTTGAGGAATGGTTGAGATTTCGTCAACCAGTTGAGATAGAATCTCGCTCATGTGAAACTCCAAGTTCTTGGGACCATCAAACCTATCATTAGAAATGTAACTATGACCAATTAGAGTAGAAATACATACTGTGTCATGTCAAAAAACAGTTGAAATAGTTTGACCATCAACTCGTCACCATTGCCAAGATCGGCGATTAAGATAGTACTCTTCACTTGCGACAGATTCTCTAGGAGGTAGCAGTACTGCAAAAAATAGGGAGACTCTGGATTGCCTAGTCCCTTTAGTTGCTGAATAAAGTGTTCGAATATATGCTATTCCCGTCACGTTAGCTTTGATTATAGGAAGGCGGAGGCTGGCTAAACCATACCTGTAGTTGAGTGACCGTATAGGGAGCATCTGGAGCAAACAAGCGAAGAATATCAGCTAAGCAGCAAGCAACATAGGCACGCACTCCTTTGTCTTTGTGATGTAACAGGTTCTGACTGACGAGGTCTTTAGCGACCTTTTGAAGAGAGTCAAGGTTGACCGCGCCCTGGTTGAACCGAGAAAGCTGTTCATGTACATTCTACTGTAAGTATACTGTAGACACATCGCATCTAAGATCGGCAATCAAATACCTTGAGTCGTTTGAGCTGCTCGGCCACTGCAATGCTTCGATTTGCTTTTGGAGCTAGCGGCAGGTCGAAATTAAGCCGGCTGGCGTCGCTGACGGCTGGCATAACGGACATCAAGTTCGCTAACGATCCGTTGGTCCACAGGACAATATCTCAACGTAGAAACTTGCTGAGTCGGTCTTCGATGGCGGATACGCTCCAGCGTTCGTGCGAAGAGTTGCTGTCAAGCCGGTTCGAAGATTGGAACACGCGCAACGCGTCGCGTACAGTCACCAAATCATCACGTGCTGAGGACGCGTCGGGTCGCGTCTCTGATGGCGACGATGGCAGGCTTATACAGTTTGTACGGCTCTAGCCAAGCCGAGTACTATTCATATAGAGATATCTATAACAGTGCTTTACGTGGGCATTCTACTGCTGATTGTTGATAGGTTTAGACCAAGCCATTGACTCGCACAGAACTCATCTACTGAATGGCCAGCACTCAGCAACGTCAGCCAAAACATTATGGTCTTTTATGAGTCTAAGTCAGTGTCACGATTGACTGCGGGTACGTAGTGACGAGTGTTGCTGGTTTTCTACTAGGAGTTACGATAGATACGGGCCCGTGGCTCCTTAGGAAGTGATCCAGCAGTTGGCGAGATGGCTCAAGCAAATAGTCAGCATGATGTAGTCAGAATACGCTAGCCGATGCTTTAAGCTGGTATCAACGCTTGTATCTTTGTTTTAATAACCGTGATTCTGGAACCCGTTGATGCTTGTGAAGGACTTGAAGGAAATGCTATATCAGTAGCTGCGAGATCACTGATGGCGTTAGCCTAATCTGCACAGCTAAGCTTAGAAGTAGCGCTCTAACTGCAAAATATAGAAGATAGTAAGCGCAATGAATAACTCCTTATGATCACTAGCTAGATTTTTAATAAATTGTAAATCTTTCAAATCAAACAGTATAACACAAAATGGAAATAAACGTATTGGAATCGTACTGTAAGTGTATAAACGGCGGTAGTGCAGCTCGCTGATTCTTGGTCGATTTGTCCCAACTAGAGAGATCGCGATTTGAACAGTTCATTTTTCTTTATCATTCGTTCTTGATTCATTCACGAAAATAACCTGCTCGCATATAACACATACCACACCAATGGTCGACTTGAACCCGCAGCCATTCAGTACGCCTCCACGATCACCCTCGATCGAAGCAGAGACCAATGGCAGCCCGACCACGGTTGCAACGAACCGGCGAGCGCGGGCCGTATATGATTCAGCAAGTTCTGACGATGAATCAGAAGCAGCCGATCAGATAGATCCTGACGAGGATTTGTTGAATGATACGCCGACTGATGTTTCAGATATTGATCTGGTGCAGTTGAGGATCCAGTCGATATCTGCCTTGCGGTTGGACCGATTCGGGAGCCTACAGAATTTGTGCTTGCGGGAAAACCTGATTCAGGATATTGAAGGATTAGACAAAATCGGCCCTCAACTAGTGCAGCTGGATTTATATGATAACAGAATACACCGGATTGAGAATCTAGGGCCCGAAGATGGCAGTGAAAATGCGTGGAACAAGCTGGAAACATTAGACTTGAGCTTCAACAAGATCCGAAAGATTAGGCATGTCGACCATTTGACTGGCCTCAAGAACATGTTTTTTGTGCAGAACAAAATAAGCAAGATTGAAAACATTGGTAAACTGCGGGATTTGACTAACTTGGAACTGGGGGGTAATCGTTTGCGCGAGATTGAAAACTTGGATACGCTGACGGGACTCAAACAACTTTGGCTGGGGAAAAATAAAATAACCAAACTACAGGGCCTATCGTCACTTAAGCGACTTGAGCTACTGTCTATTCAGGCTAATCGGATAGTCAAACTTGAGGGCTTAGAGGGTCTAGAGTCGCTGGAGGAATTGTATATTTCCAACAACGGCATAGAGAAGATCGAGGGCCTGGAGCATAATCACAAGCTAAGAATTTTGGACATTTCCTCGAACCGGGTTGTCCATGTCGAGAATTTATCGTCATTGGCTAGCCTGGAGGAAATTTGGGCGTCTTCAAATAAGATTGAATCTTTCGAAGAAATCGAACAAGAGCTCAGGCAGTTGCCCAACTTAAGCACAGTCTACTTCGAGGGCAATCCTGTACAACTTCGAGATAGGCTTACATATCGGAACAAGCTACGGCTGGCGTTAGGTCCTGGAATTACTCAGATTGATGCTACGCCTGTTCGTGGTGGAATTGACGGTATCGGAAATTAGTTGCATGTAGACTATAATTGCATAGTTAATAAAGCAATTCGAAAGCTATTTGTACAGAGATCTGCTTATATTGCCACTTCTTTGACATCCTGTTTGTTGTCTTTCTTCCGCCGTGATCGTCCAGATGGTCTCTTTCCTTCTGGGGTTTCTGCGGTTTGCTTCGATTGACTGTCTTTGGAGTTGGAATCGGTCTCACTATCTCGTGGTTGGCGCTTTCGAGCTTGTGAGTTGGAAACGGCGCTTAGATCTGGATGCTGTATAGTATCTGGTTTGCCATTTTTATTTCGCCTAGATCTAGATGATTTTGGTTGTGACGGATCTGCATCTGTCGACTGGTTCTTAATCGAGGCCAGTTGACTGCTGGCCGGCTGTTCGCCAAATGATTTTTGTTTCTGTTTTTGTTTTTGTTTTTGCTTCTCAGTCTGCTTCTCAGTCCGATTCTCAATCTGCTTTTCAGTCTGCTTTCCAGTCTGCTTTTCAGTCTGCTCCTCAGTCTGCTTTTCAGTCTGTTTCTCAGTATGCTTTTCAGTTTGCTTTGAACTTTCCTTGTCTTTCGACTTGTCTTTGCGCTTCTTCTTGTCCCTTTCGACTGTAGATCCGCCTTTCTGAGCCTTTTTTGTCGTCTTAATTTTGATGCTTTCGTCCTGCTTTTTGATGCCCTTCTCTCTCTCTTTATCCTTATCTCTATCCTTTGACCTCCGTTTCCCTCGCGAAGACTTCTTGTCTCGCAAGTAGTCGATAAGCGGAGTAGACGTCACTTGTTCTGGCCTGGTTCTAGTCAGAGATGAATCTAGCTTGACCGGTTTCTCGGTCAGCGATTGCTGGAACTGTAAAAACTCGGGATCTATAATTAGCATCAGAATCAATGCAAATCAACGCAAATTGAGCTCACATACCATCTTTGATAGTGCCCATCAGCGGATCAACCTGCGACTTTTTGCTGGACTGACCGGCAGGGACTTTGTTGAATGGTGCGAATTCGATCTGAACTGTGCTCTCGTTTCCTGCGTGTATTAGTTTCACGATGTGTCGACAAGTCACGAAGTAACATACCTTTTGCATCCTTTAACTGCATGCCGGCAAACGTCTTGTTAAAACTCGCCAGTTGCTCCAGCTGGCGGAACTTGACGTACGCACGCGAGTACGTGACCGGTTTGGTTTTGCTATTGTCAGCCAGGCACACCAAACGCAGACGTCCAAAGCTAGCGGCACTCACATCTTGTGGACCTTTCCTGGCACATAATAGCCTAATTCCATACTATCAGGGCTGCTGTATTCTTTGGTCAGCTGTTTGAACTCGTCTTCGGTGAACAGCGGCGGGATGTGCCGAATCACGAATCTTTTCCGCAAATTTGCAGCAGCAGCATCACTCGCGGTAGATCTAGCAGATTTTGCAAGTTTTCTATTCTCTGACAACCCATTTGCACTGCTAATTTCTGATTTTTTCCTTCGAGCAGGTGGCTGCCGATGGGAGCTTGTTCGAGCAGAGTACGACGCCGACTTTGCAGCCTCTGTTTGGGCCGCAGCAGGGCCTTCTTGGATGGACGAGTTCTGTGGTCTCGCCAGCAAGATCTTCGGACCCATTTTCCTGCTGCAGCTATTCTGTGTCTGCTTGTGGCCTGTGAAAGTCGCGGCAGTTTTGTTCGTGACTTCCTCGAATAGGCCTAATGAAGTTGACGCAAGTTCAGCTGGGGAGCGAGTGAGGTCAAGGTGTTGGTACTACTGGGGATCAGGCAAAGTTGAAATCGCCAAATGACGGCGGGTTTGGTCATCAGAAGCATCGCCAGCAGTCAGAATTGCCAGCAAACCAGCAGTGCAAATTCCAAGATCCCGACTTTTCGCATACCGCTAAGCGAGTCGGTCTGGACTTTGTGATTCTACTTCTGTAGAATTGATACCCTTGGCTGCCGTTTCGCCGATTGTTGCTGAACCAGACGTAACAGATAGAGAGCCGTCGATATGGCACGAGGACCAGACGAATGGCTGGAGACGGCTAAGAAATGCCAGTATCTGCCAGAAAACGAGATGAAACAGCTATGTGAGATTGTTAAGGAGCTGTTGATGGAAGGTGCGTCAAACGTGTCACTGAGACGACCGGAGCTAATTAGATAAGAGTCGAACATCCAGCCTGTCAGTACACCGGTTACGGTTTGCGGGTGAGTGTTTCTATTGTTTTTTGGGGGGTAATTCGTGCTAATAAATAGTGGTATGTATTTCTGATGTCAAGGGCGATTTGGCATAAGCTAAACGACCAGATATCCACGGCCAATTCCATGATCTGCTCGAACTTTTCAGAATAGGCGGCGGCTTGCCAGACAGTGTCAATTACGTCTTCCTGGTGAGTAGCGTATTGCCAACCAGAGAGAATTAATGCTCATTGAATAGGGAGATTTTGTTGATAGAGGATACTTCAGTTTGGAAACATTCACGTTGCTGATGTGCCTGAAAGCAAAGTGAGTGGAGAACTGCCAGATTATCTAACGCAATCTAACGAGAAAGATACCCCCAACGGTTGACTCTTGTTCGTGGGAACCACGAGTCCCGTCAGATTACCCAGGTCTATGGATTCTACGGTAAGGTCTTTTGGTCTATGTTTGGATGTACATCACTGCTAATATGACAGAGGAGTGTCATAATAAATACGGAGGGGCCAGCGTGTGGCAGTATTGCTGCCAGGTTTTTGATTTTCTTGCGCTCGCGGCCGTAATTGATGGACGGATTCTGTGTGTTCACGGAGGGTTGAGTCCCGAAATCCGGACTCTGGACCAGATCAGAGTAGTCGCTCGAGCACAAGAGATTCCGCAAGAAGGCGCGTTCTGCGATCTTGTATGGTCTGATCCCGATGATGTTGATACATGGGGGGTTTCTCCTCGAGGAGCGGGGTGGATTTTTGGTGCCAAGGTTGCTGCCGAGGTGAGTGCACAAGCTGTTAGTGATGGTGGTGTTTCTAGTGCTAATGGTAGTTTAATCACGTCAACAATCTACAGCTGATTGCTCGAGCCCATCAGCTCGTGCAGGAAGGTTTCAAATATCATTTTGAACAGAAAAACGTGGTCACAGTCTGGTCGGCGCCAAACTACTGCTACCGATGCGGGAATGTGGCCAGCATCATGCGGCTGTCAGACAACGAGCTCAAGCCGGAATTTGTTATATTCAACGCCGTGAACGACGACACAAGGCTGATGCCGCAGCGCAATCAGCGGTCAGAGTACTTCTTGTAGAAGGAAGTTTTGGTATATTGTAACAGTAAAAATGACATAAAATGACATAGAGCATGCTAGTCGACCCTGAATTTGAGCGGCACGTTGTTGTGCTGATCGTCGTTCGCCTTGTCCTCGATGTGGTGGTACAGCGATTCGTGTTCACTGCGGTTAGTCTCGCGTAGATGCAGGTGTAGATCTAGACTACTTACATGTCCTCAGGATGATTCAGCTACAGGTGAACACTCGTTAGCATCAGATCATGACTCAATGCTTGAATACTTACCAAATCGTCGTTGCTCTCTTGGCTGTGGAACTTGAGCCAGTGGTGAACTACAGTCAGCCGGGGTCTTATCTTCGCTCCGTAATACTCACTCTCGTATTCGTATTCAACATCGCCATGGTGACCAGGTCCCAGACCAAAATCAGGCAGCTGGCCTCCTTGAGCACAGAAGTCGAGCCACTCCTGCAGCGACACCGAGCCGTCGTGGTCGTCGTCCATGAGTTTGAGAATTGTGTCGACCACCTTATCCTGCTGTTCGGCGGTAATAGGCTCTTCACGGTGGCCTGTAGGATCAACCGTGTTGAGTACACCGTAGAGGGCCATGATGTCCTGCTTGGTCCACGCCTTGGAGTTGTCGCTGTCGTGCATGGTGAAGAACGCTTGCGGGTCCCAGAACTCGATGTTGTGCTCCTCCTTCATGTGCGTGTCTGCCCAATTGCAGTGCGCCAACTGCAGCAAGAATAGTAGTGCTACCAGCACAGCAAATCTGTTCATGGTTGTGGTGGTTGTGAGCTGAGGATCACGATCTACTCAAAACAGTCGACGAAGATTCGTCGAGGAGGTTTAAGGGGGATCCCCATAAATTCTTAAATGCCTTCCTTCTTCTCCCAGTAGCCGTCGCGCTTCAGGCAGAGAGCGCTCTACACGCTGAAAAATGCCGTTTGTAGCGGTCCATCTCGGCGTCGGATATCATGACAAAAAGCTGGAACAGAAGTATAAGAAGCTGTGCCGATTGTGAGTGTGAATTGAGCCACCGACGGGCAAAAATTTCTGACGACAGAGCGTGCAGGAGTGGATTGAAGCATCTGCGCAGCGGCGGCACGGTCGTGTCGGTCGCGACCAGTGTCTGCGCTTTTCTCGAGGACTGCGACCTCACGAATGCTGGCTACGGCTCGAGTCTGACGTGCGATGGCACTGTAGAGTGCGACGCCACGGTAGTGCAATCACGAACCGGCCGAGGAGCGTCGGTTGGGTGCGTTGCTGGCGTGCGCAACCCGGTCGAGGTAGCTGCCAGGCTGCTCGAAATATCGTACCGAGAATTGCCGCTGGGGAGAGTACAACCACTGTAAGTGTTACGCAATACTATGCCGTGCCGTTCTGATGGTAGATTTCTTGCCGGCGCTGGAGCACGAGCTTTTGCAGTAGAGCAAGGCTGCTCGGTATGTACGAACGATGAGCTTGTATCGGACCGGAGTCGTCGCAGATACGAGCAGGTTAAGGAGCTTGTGCAGGGCGAAGTCACCGACACTGTTGGCGTGATCTGTGTGGATGATAGCGGTGAAATTGTCGTGGCATGCAGCTCCGGCGGTGCTGCGTTCAAGCATCCCGGCCGAATAGGACCTGCGGCACTGATTGGACACGGTGCGTTGGCCAGCGATGGCATAGGATTATGTACCAGTGGCACAGGCGAGGACCTTATAAGCACCGGCTTTACACTTAACGTGAGTCGCGAGCTGACGACTAATGCCGATGACGAGGACTGTTCAAGCGTTATCATCAGGCAGCTGGACGCCTACAAGCAGAACAAATACCGACAGCGGGAACCGCTGGCAGGGATTCTAGGCGTCAAGGTTCAAGACGGCACTGTGCATTTTTTCTACGGGCACACTTCCCAATCCATGTGCTTGGCTTATACAAAAGAACAAGACGAGGTCGCAGTTGTCATGTCTCGAGCCCGCGACACTACAGTGGGAGGAGCAATGGTAAAGATATAATATTACTATCCCAGGTCATTTTTGAACGCGCCAGCGTGAAACTGCTCGTATTCTCGTTCCCATTCCTCGTCAGGGTCAGCCTCTTTGCCGGCCTTTTCTTCTCGTTCTCGCTGCTCCCGTTCGTCGTATTCCTTCTTGTGATCGATCCATCGTTCTTGAATATCCTGTATACTGTTTCCAAGGTACCCACCTTGCCTGGTAGCCTCAGCCCAGACCGTGTCTCCGCCGATTTCTGTACTGCCGAACGTGTACCCCACCGCTTTGTCAATCACCGACAACAGCGCGATCATCGATTTCTTGTCTTCGACTGCGAGCACTTCGAACTGGACTAGACCAAAGTCGGTTATCAAGTCAGCAATTGCCTCGTTAAGCTTGGAATATTTGCCATTCAGGAACGTGGACTCGGTCTGCAGCAGCGGAATCAGATAGTTCAGATCTTGGACCTCGGTGTAGAAATCGAGATTGAACGGCAGTGGGCCGTAATTCGCCAGTAAATCGACCTTGCTCAGCACGTTCACATGGGGCAGATCCAATTGCAACATGCTCCGCAGGGCAAGCAGCAGAACCGAGATATATTGGCTGGGAGACGTGATGTAATACGAATCAATGAGATTGACTACCACCAGTCGGTAGTCATGGCGCTGCAGCTTGAGAAACAGCGAGCGCAACGATTCATGGTGCGTGAAAAGCTCAACCTGTCCAGGACAATCAAACAGTATGTAATCGTCCCCGAGCTTCTTGACATGCTCAAAAAACTCGTCCCAGTGCAGCTGCAGCTCCTCCATGGCCCGAATCATGCCGCCATTAGGGCCGAGATGGCCGTCGTTCATGATGTCCTCAAGCCGGATGAAGTCCCGAATGTCAAGCGCACACTCATATGACGTCCTGTCGTTTGCAGCGTCCAGGTTTACCACCGACGCTTTGCGACCTATCGCCGACAGGAATTGGTGCACTGTTGTTAGCTACCTGCCGCGACTGCTGCTGCTCGTTCGCTCACTCACTTCCATGGCAGTACGTCGACTTGCCTGATCCTGGCGGACCAATCACCAGCTGTTTGTTAGCTTGTGCTCGTACAAATGCACCTCATAACTCACTTGAGCAAAAGGCATGCTACTGCCTTGTCTAAATTCACGATGAATCAATTTGATGAAGGAACATCTCGGCATCCGGAGGATATGTCCCAACTCAGGGTAGGGGTGGTGAAGTTTTTCGTCAATCATTTTCGATTCTACGATTTCGGACAGGTCTTTATCGTCCATCAGATACAGGATCACGTATTCCACACAGTTTCTGCCAATGTGAGTGTCTCTGAGTGCTTATGATTTACTTAATGCTAACAGTAGATGCCACAATCGTCCACTATCTTGCTGGCCTCTGTCGCTGTCGCATCAGGTATGTGCTGTCGGCATGCGATGCCATTATCAGCTCTCATGCTAACAAATAGTTGGCTACTTGGCTTATTTCGACTACAGACGTCGGCACGATGTAGAATTCCGCAAATCAATCAAACGTGGTCAGCGCGTGTACCAGAAATCGCTGGAAGAGGCCAAGGCCAAAAAGCAGCAACAGAGCCTCGACAAAGTGATGGCCGCCATTGATCAGAACCTCAAGGATGATCCGTTACCGGTCATCACTTCCGGCGAAGAGTTTGAGAGCATTTTTGGCCAGGAATTGATGAAGGTCGACGCCTTCTTGAGAATGGGTCAGTGCCAACTTGGACTGCGAACAGAGACCAATGCTGATTGAATAGGCGAGGCAGCTTATGGCGAGCTGGTAATTTCCATCTTCAGAATGCTTAGTTTGCATCCTGCTCCTGCACAGATTTACGCTGCTATCAAGAGCACAGTTCCACCGGTAAGTACGCGATGAAATAGCGTGGCTCGTGATTTCTTGCTTCGCGTTTTCGTCTGAAATATCTTTCGCGAATTTCACCTTGGCTTTTGCTGCCAAGTTGACGTCCCCGGTGATGTCTTGCCTTTTTTCTTGTCAAGATACTAACAACACAGGAGGTGCTATCGATCGTCGACCAGGTGTTGAAATCAAAAGGCGTGAAGGGAACCGGCGCTAGCGCTGCAGCCGAGACCTTAGTTGATTCTACCGACTAACCCTGCCCACTGCCACCGTATATACTACCGCTACAACCTCCCTAAATACATGTTTATATTATATCTATTCTTATTCTAGTCATGGTGTGTAATAATGATGGCAATGCGAGAAATGATAGGGTAGGGTCCATGATCCGTATCGCGTAGCGTATCCTATCCCTCAGGCACAGATTCTCGAGGTATGAGCACTCATGCCTTACGGGCAGTCAACTTACGATGCACAGAACACGATAATGATCCGGCCGAGTCTAGTGTTCATTGTTACCGGATCTTTACTACTATCACCCAGTAAGTGTCTTGCGGCCTGCTGTTTCCGACTGTAATTAACAAAAGTCATCTATTGCATCTATTTCGACTACCGGCGACGACACAGCGTCGCGTTTCGAAAGTCGCTCAGACGCAAACAAAGAAGCTACCAAACGCGACAGGAGAAATTACAGAAACGACGATATATGCGGCTGCTGGGCGAACAAGCCACGTCTTTGAATATGCAAACCGTGCCAGATCTACTGAAGTTTGGAGATGTTTGCGACCAACAAGGTAGGCGATTAGATAAGAGAAGATTCCACGGGGCAATGTATACCAACGATAATGGCAGGCGACTTTGAAAATGCGGCTTTGTACTATTATTCAGCATTGCTCGGCTATCCGTCTCATGACGAATTGTTACCGGTAATCCTAATGGCACCAGTAAGTTTAACACCACAACATCTGCCAAACGCGCATAACTAACTACAAGAAAACCCACTCAATACTTTCCCAAATGATATCAATCAGACCATTTGTCTAACTATTTTGTGTTTCATTTCTTTGATCTTCCCTCGCCCGGCATCAGCTGCCGAATCGTAATCCCGTGCCCCCCATGCTCATCGTCACCACACGCAATCGCCAAATTATCTCCGGTGCAATCAAAATCCAGGCTCTGAATACCTTCATTGAACTTGGGATACTGCCGTAATCTCTTCCGCGCCAGATAATCCCAGAAACACACCGTGCCGTCACCTCCGCCAGATACAAACGTGCCATACTTGGGATGGAACGCGAGCGCGTTGACGGCGTACACGACATCGACATCGTTCTGCACCGTTCGGTGGCATTTGAAAGCATATTTCCTGGCCTGGGTCTGTGCACTTGCGTCAAAGAAATCGACCGCAATCCGTCCCTCGACGGACGCCGACGCAAAGCCTTCGCCCGATGGCATTGCCTTGATCGTCTGGGTCATGTACTTCAAGCTACTCTCTCGCCGCTGGAATGGCTCCTGCATGTTTCTAATATCGTACACATATATGGCATGACTCGCCATACCGACTATCAACTTGTTGTCTGAAATGTCCATCGAAAATACCTTGTGTGGCTGACTGAATCTCTGGCTCCGACTTGATCTCAAATCACTCACGCCTACAGATTTGTCCCACGAACCAGAGTAGACCGCACGGTCATGACTTAGCAGAGAGCTAATGCCATCCTTGTGCTCTCCCAGACTCGATACTTTGGACGTCTCGAGATCGACAGACAGGACGGTTCCTTGGAGTCCGCCCGTGACGACATTCCGATCGTTGATCCAGTTACAGTCAAGCAGTTGAGAGCTACAATCTATACGTGCCAGTAGAGTACCATTATGCGTGGCCGTATCGTATAAACTGACGGTAGAATCCCATGAAGCGCACAGCAGGAGATTCTTGTATCGATCTGAAGAGTTGTATTTGAGTCTTGAAATCAAGTCCGCCGGAACGTCTGTCAATATCCCTATCATCAACAATAGCTCATCTAAATTTTATGCAGACAATTACTCACTTTGTGCCATCGGTTTATTCAATTTATCTGATCTTGCTGAAATACAACAAGTTTAGTTGTCCGTGTTTATTATCACAACTGCTTGTATCCATGGCAACCGGGGGTTAATTTTATAGCCCCGACCCTGGTGCGGCGCAACACGTGACTTTCACCCGCTCCCAACGCTTCCAGAACACGAATGAGCGTTCGAGATCACCATTATGTCCAGGGTTTGGACAACCACCAGCATTAGCAACATGTTCGGAGCTATATGTGCAGGACGACCAGGTAAGTTGAGAGTATCTCTCCTCTTGTTATGCATACTAACGGCAGTCCAAACCAATCTCCAGCAAATTGACGAGACTCACTTCGTCTTCCAGATTGAAGACGGCGCTCGAGTAAATCATGTCGTCGTGTTCTTACTGCCTGGGACCGAGATCCCGCTAGACATGGCAGCAAGCATTTACTCACAATGGCCTGGTAAGCCCTTTCGATTACTAGGAGCGTAAGTGGTTTTGTCGCCGTGCGTATATTGTCCGGTAATGACTGACGACTGACGACTAAAGGATATCAAGCTCAAAGCCATCAGCGATCTTCAGATTCAACCAATCTTCAACATCGGACGTGAACTCCAGCATAGATGAAATGATGGACGATGCGTCGGCTCCTACTACAATCACACTGGGTATCTCAATAGAGCCTGCGCCGCAAGTAGCGGCACAGTTGCAGCAACTTCAATCATCTTCTAAAGCACTAGTTCCGGTCAAAGCTTCGCCAACACCAGACCCACATTCAACAGTAGCAATGGCAAATAAGATCATAAGCCACGCGTTCAACTTTCTAAGTGGATTTGCAAACGACAGCGGGATGGTGTCGTTGAAAGTGTTCAATGACTGGTGGAATAAGTTTCAGGCAAAGTTGAACAGTGATCCCCAGTTTTTGGATAAATTGGATGCTTAATACATCATTTATATGCGTCATAGCTCATTTATATACTGTCTTAAGCACTCAGTACCATTCATATACTGTAGTAAGCACTCAGTGCCATTCATAAACTGTAGTAGGCACTCTGTGCACCTAGAGAGAAAGTAAATTTCGATGGAGCCTGATCATTATCTCTAGATAATCTGGCTCATTTTCAGGTGTAATTATTCCGTGGCGAATAAAAAAATCGATAAGAACTTGGATTAGCATTTATCGCTCAATACAGGATTATCTGGCTCACCTGCTGCGGCATTTGGCTTGAAGCGACCCCTCCTCATCATGCTTATAACATGGTCGATATCCCAGAGCTGAAACTCGTGTACTTCACCGTCAACAGGTCTAGGTGGATCCATCATTTCATCAACCTCCATGTCGTAAATATACTCCACTTCAGGCTGGATCCACCCTGATTCACCGCCAGCTTGAAGCGATCGGATGTAGTTATACGATATGGCGCCAACCGGTTTCGCTCGCTGCTGGACCATCTCAGGCTCATATCCCGCTTCTTCGGCACATTCTTTGAGCAGCGTTTCCAATACTCCGCATGGGTATGCAATTCCTCCAGCAACTGTATTGTCCAGCATGTTGGGGTACGTCTGCTTGGTAGCTGCTCGCTGAGGGACCCATATGCGCATAGTAGGATGCGACAGCGTGGGTGGGATATATGCGGTCATATGCACGCCGTAAGCAATGACACCGAATAACGGACACGCAGCTCGCTCAAGCAAAAAGTAAAGATCCTTGTAGGGCCCATACACGGGAAAGAGCTCATCTCGCCATCCAGCAAGAATCTTGAACTGCTTCTCGTCGCGCCATTGCGTGACAATCTTATTCACAGCTGCGGTCCGCTGCTCAACAGTAGTGCCAAAGTTTTCGTCAAAACATACAGATTTTCTCTCTTCGTCAAAGACAAACGGTGAGCCAGGGGTCTTGACTAGCAAATTCGCCACCGGCTGCAAAACAGAGCCAATGCACCTCCCATAATCGCCCGTGAGCAGTTGGTAAATCTTTGGGCGGTAATTGAGCAAGTGTTCGCCATATGGAAGGCGGTCGGTCATAGTGACCAGATCAAGATTTGATAGCAATCTGCTCATTGTCAGTGGCTACCTCCGGACAACCTGGGATAGTACTGGTGAAGTACGTGGAGGTGAAAGTCCCGCTCAACTACGTGCCGACGGGATATTTTTGCACACTTATCGAGGCACCGTAATCAGAGTGGCGGCCACGACGAGTGCAGAATGTACGAGTGCAGATTGTACGATCTGTATATCTGTATACACGTAACTAGTTATTGCCTTCCTTCTAAGCACGTCCAGTTTTTCAGATTTTCACGATTCCTAGTGATTACTATAAAAATGCGAAAACATGACCATTCTCACATAAACTAGACCTGGATCACAGGTTAGGGCAAAGCGAAAGATAAATCATATTGAGCAAAAATCAGCTATTCGTGAAAAATTGGGCCGACTTAGCTCAGTTGGTAGCAGCGTTGCACTCGTATTCGTATAAAGTGCGGTATGCAAAGGTCAACGGTTCGACTCCGTTAGTCGGCAAATTTTTTTTTAAATAAAATACTATGACAAGTTCGGCAAGTTTTGCTTCTGCGTTTATATCAAAACACAATTATATGTACTGCTACTGTTTTGATGATTTTGCTAGGTAAGCTATATGTGTATTCACCAGCATGAATTCAGCGTGCTGGTCCGAACATGTAGCGGCGTGTTCAATTGCATATTGCAGTCACGTAAACAACAGAACCTAGAAAAAAGACATCAGATTTTATTAATAAACAAGAAAAGCTGCAAAAAGAATAATAAGCCAAACCAGTTTATCTTCAGCAGCAGTTCTTACATTCAAATGGCCCTTGTACTTATAAGCCGGGTAACCTCTGCCAAATGTCCCAACTGCAGGCAGTTTAATGTGCTTGCCGTAGACGAATGCGGGAAGCGATGAGGCAAACAAGCTGGCCCCAGGTTTAGTGATCGAGCAATCTCGACGTGCAAGCTGCTGAGTATTAAGCTCTTGACATTTCCGTCCGAATACTGCCAAATCTGTTTGCTTGATTTGTGAAGCGATTGTGGGAAGCTCGCCTGCTGTTGACGGGTGTTGCACTTGTTTGCATCGGGACAGGTAAGCAACGCGTCGGACATAATTGGCTATCATCTGCTCAAAGCGATCTGACAGTACTAGACTCTCTATTATAGGCGCACACGTAATAAAGACGCGAGCTAGGCAGTCTTCAGGACGATGCGCCCAGCATGGCTACCACAGAACCTGCAGAAGCGCCTGTTGCGGTACATCCTGTCGCGCGTCGCGATCTTCAACGATCTCGATCTAGCTAATCTCGACATCCAGCTGGGCGCCAGCAGCACCATCACTCTGCGTAATGTACGGCTTAATGCTGAGGCTATTGCCCTGCCTGGAATGTTTGTTCGCGATGGCTACATCGGCCAGATCAAGGTCAAGGTGCCGCGGAATATTCTAATGACTCCTATCGAGGTTCAGCTGGTCAATGTGGATCTTACGGCTGCGCCATCTCCGTCAGGACCTCCAGCGGAAGACTTTCTTGCTAGGACCACTGCTACACTTGCCACTTCGTTTCTCAACAACGAGCCAGAAGAAGAGGCCGTCGAACTTGAACGGTCGATCCTGCAAGCCTCCAAACCTGATCTTGTTTCGTCTGACAGCGATGATGACAGCAACGGCCATGACCCAGACGAGCTGGGATTTGGGGCCGGTGGTATCAACATCCAATCCATGATGGCACGTATCATGGATATGCTTATAAACCAGTTGAAGATATCCGTCAAGGGACTCTCGGTGCGCCTTGTGATCGATAACATTATCTTGCAAGGTACCATAGCGCACTCAGATTTCTATACCAAAGACGGAACGCGGGTAGCTACTTTCTCCGATATTCAGTTTGCGCTTCCACCTGACCTCAATGGGCTAGTATTTGGCGACGATGAAAGTTCCGGATCGACTTCATCGCCGTCATCTGCAGATTCTTCGGATGACGAAGCATTTGCAAAGCCAGTGTCCACCTTGGCCGAGAGCCTGTATTTATCTAAAGAGCAAGCCAGCAGTATTTATCTCAGTGCCGTCAGTCATGGCCAAAGATCTTTGTCGGAGCACGCACAATCGCCTCAGTTGCTTTCGTGCGACTCTTTTGAAGTTTCGTTCCTGGAATCCATGGCCAATCTCGAATTCCGTCTAGGCACAGTCAAGACTGGCCTGGCTCATCTTGAAGTTGTTACTCGCGCCATATCTAAACTTGTCGATGGCTTCCTCGAGAAATGCTCAGATGATGCCTCAGACGTTCCGACTGATGAATCCCAGCCTGCTAACACGAATATAAAATTCGGCGTGCGGCGAATCGAAATCAGTCCTGCGTCCGATCTATCTGATGATGGTAGCTTTTCATCTCCCGAGAAAACACGATTTATATTTGAGTCGTTGTATGCCGCCGTTACACGTTCATTCACATCTGATGCAGTCAATAGTCCTTATTCGTCTGACATGGCTGCTGCCAAGCAAATGACTATTGTGACTGTCGATTCTGTATGCGCAAAGGTGAACGATATGTATGTTATGCAGTTTGTTGGGCCTGGCGAAGAAAACCCGGATCTGAGCGTGGAGTCTGCCCAATCTTGTACCACTTTGCGTATACCGCGGTGTCTTCAAATTGTCGCTTCCATGGATGTTTTTGAGGAGATCGTGCAATGCTCCGGTCGGCTATTGTCAGTGTTTAGTGATCGACCGGCTACCGTCTCCAGCCCACAGCGCTCGCGCAAACACAACTCACCACGTTTTAATGGTCGTACTGGCACAGTAGAAGTTCGAGTTATTTCATCTGACTCCGATACTGAGTTAAAGATTGACGTGGAATCTGTTGTACTGTCGTCAAGCGTCTCGCAGATAAAGGGTATCAGACTATGGGTCCCTGGAGCTACTCTTGAGTTCTCGGCAATGAGTTTTGATGCGAACCCTTCATGTCGATTTCTAGATCGTGACGCGCAAGCTGGAATCGTGGCCGAAAAGGACGTGTCGTCACAATTGGAGGTGTCGAAGGTAGAGATCAAGATTGAGTCGACCGACTTACTGGCCAAGAGCGTAACCGTACTTGCTCATGATTTTGATCGAGTACTAAAAGTCTTGGCCATGCCAGCCACCAAACCGTCCAACTTTCTTTCAGTCATCAATATCGATCTTACAACTGTCTTGGTAACGCTACCCACAGATGCCAGTTTAGACTTCAAGATGTCTGATGTCGAAATGGCGGTTGTCGGATCGGATAAGTTCTATTTTGAGACCGAAGAGATTACCGCCAATATAATCAAGGATTCAAATACGTTCGAGCTCATTGGATGGGCGCTTGCCGAACGACGTAAAACAAAGCCAATGCTATCAGTTTTTATCACAAGTACGAAACTATTTTCCGCGGCGCTTTACAATGTCCGAGCCGAATATAAAGTCGATGTTCTCGGAGATCTTCTCAAAAGTTTTACAACTAGCAAACCTGAGATGGCATCGTTACCGAGACGCACACTATTTGGTGACCATGCCACGTCTGCGGACGACGATTTCGACCTGATGGATGACGCCGACGACGAATTTTCTGACGAGGACTTTGGTATCAACAACACCAGTATCCAAGACTCGATTGCCACCTTGCGCCTCCGCCCGGCCAAGTTCAAATTCACGGTATCTGTTCGTGATTGTGCTATTGGACTTAATCCACTTGACCTTCCTTGCAAGGGATTGCTAGTAGTTACTGATGCTAAGTTTGACGGCTGCTCAGACAACTTGTCGGAAAGTTTTGACGGGGGATTGACTGTTCGCCGGGGTACGCTGTTCTTAATTGATGATGTAAGCCGTCTTAATCTTGGGCAAGATACTTCACGACGGCCTCAACGTCGAGCGACTCGCATTGTTGAGCATTTGTCGCCGTTCAGTGATTTAGGCTATGTTAACGTGACGTCGATCTCGTCTGCATCTGCCACAGTCAAAGTGTCGAAGGTTAATGACGAGCGAGTTTTGGAGATGGATGTGCATGACGACCTGCTATTTATTGAATCATGTGCAGACTCAACCCAGACGCTGTTAGAACTAATTAACGGTTTAAAGCCTCGGGTTGTAACAGTTGACGGCCAAGTTAAATACCATACCGAGATCCTGCCTGTCGATTTGCTGGCCGACTTGGACGAAGACGTGTTCCGAGCTGCCTCCGCCTCACCGCCAGCGTCAGCCACAACTTCGAGATCACTACGAACAGACAATCTGTTGTTGTCAGAGGTGGACACCTTGACAGGTCAATCGGATGATGACGCGTCTGACAATTTGTTACTGGTTGAGGATTACTATGATTCCCAGCCAGCTGCGCCATCATCAGCAAATTCGATAGGGGCCGAGTCTTCGCTGGGTGTATCTCGTCCGGATATATCTGGTACAACAACCGCTAAAGAACGATTGGAGCAAGCCATTGAGAAGCTTGAGATACTTGAGAACCATTTTGGCGGTAAGGATCTGATGCAGTCGCGACTACTTCAGGGTAATCGCAAGTTGGTAAACATAAATGTCCGAGATGTACATGTGTTATGGAACCTGCACGACGGGTACGACTGGCCTCGCACGCGAGACACACTTTCAAAAGCCGTTAAGCGAGTTGAAAACCTTGCTCTGGAGACAATCAGACACAGAAGACAAGGGGGCTACGATAGTGATGACGATGAGTCAATTATAGGAGACCTGTTATTTAACTCGATCTATATCGGTATTCCTTCCGGTAACGATCCGCATGGCTTAGCTAATGCGATCAATCACGATATTGATGACGAAAGTGAGACGGCGAGTCAAGTTTCTGGCGCAACATCACATCAGACAAGTCGGTCCACTACTAATGGCACCGGTAATAAGTTACGACTGAAGCGGTCTAAATCTCATAAGATTCAACTAGAGCTTAAAGGTGTCAACCTTACCTTCTCTTCCTATCCGGAAACTTCCGAGGTTTCGAGTGCGATCGAGGTCCGGGTCAAAGACTTTGAAGTGTTCGACAACGTGCCAACATCGACTTGGCGCAAGTTTGTTACCTACATGTATTCTGCTGGTGAGCGAGCCGCTGGCGACAGTATGTTTCAAGCAGAGCTGCTGGATGTGAGATTGTCGCAGGACTTACCGACGTCTGAAGCGGTTGTCAAGGTTGACGTTTTACCACTGCGGTTGTATGTTGATCAAGATGCGCTTGATTTCTTGACCCGGTTTTTCATGTTCAAAAGTGATACCGTACGACCACCTGCCACTGAGGAGATTCCATTCTTAGGTAAGTGGTTTTTTTTATTTTTATCTTAAGTTTAGCGGCGGATCTCTAATGTATAGAACGGGTGGAAATCTCAGAAATAAAGGTGAAGTTGGATTACAAGCCAAAGAAAGTTGACTATGCCGGTCTGCGGTCAGGTCATACGACCGAATTTATGAACTTTTTTGTTCTTGACGAGGCAAAGATCACGCTTCGAGGAGTCGTGTTATATGGAGTGCTCGGTTTCCCGAGATTGTTCCAAATGCTAAACGACATCTGGCTGCCGAACATCAGATCTACTCAACTTGGCGATGTTTTGGCAGGCGTGGCACCGGTTCGAAGCTTGGTCAAGCTTGGCGGTGGCGTGCGTGATTTGGTGGTAATGCCAGTGCGCGAGTATCGCAAGGACGGGCGGATCGTACGTGGGCTGCAGAAAGGTGCTACTCAGTTCGCTAAGGTGACTACGAATGAGCTGATGAATCTTGGTGCTAAGATTGCCGTCGGCACGCAGAATGTGCTGGAGAATGCCGAGTCGCTTATTATAGGCGACAGTGACATGAATGGACGACGGCAGTCGTCGTCCGGTGGTGACAGGTTTGACGATTCGGACGATTCTGGCGATGAGCTTGACAGTGTGCCCAAGGCGGTGAGCATGTATTCAGATCAACCACAAACTGTGATGGAAGGTCTACGTCGTGCGTATTCGAGCTTGAATCGCAACTTTGGCACCGCCAAGGATATTTTAATTGCATTGCCTGCTGAAGCCAGCGGCCAAGTTGGTGCCCAGCGGGCTGCGGTTGCCGTTGCCAGGGCTGCGCCGGTGATTGTGCTGCGGTCTATGATTGGTGCTACGGAGGCCATGTCAAACACCCTTATGGGGGTGAACAATCACATCGATCCTGAACGGCGACGTGATGTTCAAGATGTAAGTTTAGGACCTGGTGTTAAAAGGTACAGTTACTAACGATTTTAGAAATACAAGAGGCGATAAATGATGCGAAATATTGTCACATACAATTCGGCCGCCTTGACGATGGATATTGCTAGTGTTTCCAAGTTCTGAGTGAATGGCGTTTTGTGGATTGGGTTATCACGGTGGTCACAGCGATGGAGCGCGTACTCTTAAATATATATATATATAGTTCCCAAATTATGGTATGTTTAGTCACAGATTTCCTTCGAATAACTCCGTGTATGCCTCTCCAATCATTTCCGCCAGATTACTCGCCAGCATCGCGCGCCCGTACTTCTTGTAGGCTGCTCTAGAGCAATATCTTGTGACCGACGCAGCGCAGTAGGCTGACAACATGGTCAACTCCGTGTCCGACAGCGAGCCATCGTGTTCCCAGATGCCATGTTGGTACGCGTATTTCCAAGCCAGAAACGTGGCCGCGGTTCCCGATAGAGTATCGCCTTGGCCGCCCACGCGCTTCAGACCGCCGGGTGCATCACAGACCAGCACATCGATGCCGTTGGAGATGTAGTCTACTTTTCCCTTGCCAATCACAACTGGCCCATCAAGTGCCTTCGCCAATTGCACGCATACTGCTTCTGAAGTTTTAAGCGAGTCTGGGAATGAGTCTGGGATCGGAATGTCGAATGTTTTACACAGTCGTTGAAACTCGACAATGTTGGGGGTCAGGATGGCATTGGCGTAGCCCTTTATAACGTCCGGATGCTGCTGGACCAGATACAGACCGTCGGCATCAAGAATAATGTGCAGGCCCTTTTGCCGTGCGCGGGCAATGATTGACGACGCGATATCGAGCATCAGCTTGTCCCGGCCCAGACCCGGCCCGACTACGACCACGTGGATACGATCAAGCAGACCGTAGATGGGCTGCATGATTTCCTCAAACTTCTCAGACTTGTTTTCCACGCCTGCTAGTGACCGTGAGTCGCGCATGTAGGGATGAACCATCAGATTCGGTGAGTAGGTCTTGATCACCTGTGCTGCCAGCTTCTCGCACACCACATGCGACATGTCGGCTCCGAGCAGAGTGGCAGCTTGGGCAGCAAAAAACGGGGCTCCGGTGTAGCTTGCACATCAGCAGTTAATCTGTGGGTAACACTCTGCTGCAGCGTACTTACTCTTCCGAGCCTCCGACCACCACCACTCGGCCAGCTTGTCAATTAGCATCGTTCGGTTCGCGATCCCCTTTGCCGGATCAACCTACCTTGTCCTTTGTGGAGACTATCCAGCAGTGGTGGAATGAACTTGCGAGCTTTTCCCAGCAGTTCCCTTGAAGTTTTTGCCATTGCTTGCTGTGTCGATGACTATACCCATCATCATCACCATCACCATCACCATCATCATAAACCTCGAGTAAGCACTGCGACGTCACCGACCGGGGCCTTGACTACCTAATAGCTGACTAATCAGAAAACCACGTGAGTAGGTTTTTTGGGTTAGGGGTGCGTGGCGACAAAAATGGCTGGTTTTTTTTTTTGCCTTCTTGGCTCTGGCTCTGGCGGAGGGGCGGGCCCCGGTTTCGAGTTGGCGAGCCGCCAAAGCAGAAGTCGCCGGTTCACGATATCGTCCAACCGGACACAGGGTGTTCGACAGCCCTTAGTGCGGAGTGTGCCTGAACGAGTCGCATTTCGGTCGAGATCTGATCGGAACACGTTTTCCAGGCTCGCGAAGCGCATATAGCGATGACGACGCCGGTGCCGCTATCGGCCGGCGACGGCGGAGGCCCACGTGGCACGTCGAACGGGCCGATGCCGGTGCTACGAACCAGCCAGTACATCACCCTGCCGGCTCAGTCTCCGCAGCAGCAGCAGCAGCAACAGCAGCAACAGGTACCGGGCTCGATTCAGCATCATGCTCAGATGCAGGTCCAGCAGCCAACGCACTCGCCGCTGCAACCACACCACCAGCTGCCGCAGCAGCATCAACAGCAACAGCAGATGCAGCAGATGCAGCTTCATCAACAGCAACAGCAGCAGACGAATCAGTCGACACCCCAACAGCAAGCGCAGGCTCAACAACAACAGCCGCAACAGATGATGGTTGTAGGACATCATCGTGATGGGTCAGTGTTGGTTGACGACCAATTGCTCAACAGGAAGTGGACAGATGGCGAAATGCTGAGATTACTATGGTCATACTATCTGGCGCTAAGCCAGCATCCCGATGGCATACCTGACGCTGGAATTGAGTCTGGCAGTCCTGCCATCAAGTACGAGAACCGGGAACAGCTGTTCGAGCGGGTGTGCGAGTTCTATTGCGGAGATGTGCTGCCCAAACCTGGTGCCGCCATAGGCCTTATGGAACCAGTGACGCGCCGACGAACGCCGAAGAGTTTGATTGAGAAGTTCAAGTTCTTACGGATGACGTACTACTACATCATTGACTACGACAAAGAGCACGCGCATCCCGGTGGTGACAGCGAGTGGTGGAAGCTGACGCCGAAACTGCAGCGCGAGATGCTGGGCAAGAGCAGAACGCCAATGTCGAGACAGGTATTTGATGTCATGCATAGTGTCATGGTGCGTGTTAGTGTCATGACTAAAAATACCGACAATCCTCCCCGATCGGTTGTGCGGACTCCGCAGTCGCAGCAGCAGTCAATGATGGGCGGCGGCGGCGGCAGCGGCGGTGTTAGACCAACCGACCCTCGTTTTAT
The DNA here is from genome assembly GCA_030580395.1 of Myxozyma nipponensis. NCBI lineage: Eukaryota > Fungi > Ascomycota > Lipomycetes > Lipomycetales > Lipomycetaceae > Myxozyma > Myxozyma nipponensis. The sequence continues at coordinate 121,534 of JAKTSU010000032.1, forward strand.
TCACCAGCAACAACTACAACAGCGAGGTGCAATGGACCAAATGATGCCTGGCGGAGTCATGAATGTCATGAATAACAACACTCCCACTGGAGCTGGCCGAGCCATGTTCACTGTAGGATCTTCGAATGGCGCTGAATCTGATAGACGCAACAAGCGGCCAAGAATGTCGCTAGACTCGAACGGCACCTCAGGCACACCGTCTGGGGTAGAAACCCCAATGGGAATGGGTGGTGGCCCTGGTGATGACTTTATGTCGTCTGACTTTTCAACGCTTATCAAGCTTGCTGATCGCAACGCGCGGGCGACCGAACGGGCGGTCAATCTCAACAGTCGAGTTTTGGATCAATTGAGGCAGCTGACTAGCATAATGGAGGATATACGTGACCGTTCTATGCCTCGATAGTCGTGTATCAATTGCTTCTGATTTAGCTTCTCTTCGGTCCCCATTTCCTTTTGTTTTAATTTATTTATGTTTGCCAAACTGGTCTTACCTTGTATCGGTCTGTCTGTCATTATTATTATTGCTATGTCTGTCATGTTGAGCCTGTATTGATGAAATGTAGCGTACGGCCTTTGTATTTTAATGTATTATGCATGCAACATCGGTAGTCTACTATTATGTTTACCAGAACGACTTTTGGCAGTGTAAATCACGATAAGCGCCTCGGTGCAATCAAACCGGCCCTGCAACCGATCCATCAGAACCAAACCAAACCCATCCAACCGAGCCGCGCTGCTGGTTCGCTCCCTGCCCGCCGGGGGTGGGTTTAGGTTCGGTCGAAGCCCAACCGGTAAAAGTTCGGGATCACGAAAACCGGCGGTAGAATAACAGCAAGACAGCAAACAGTGCTTTGGATTTAACAAACAAGGGTGCAGCTGTTGATTGGGGTCTTTCACAATGTCATTTGCAAGACTCGCATCTCGTCAGGTATTGTTGGCTTCGCTGGATTGGCGATGGGAATGAAGACTAATTGACATAGCGATTCGCTGCCGTCGCTGCCGTCGGAGGAGGTGCTAGCTTGGTTTTGGCCAATGCTCAGGTCATCAAGGCTGAAGAGGTGGGTGTTTCTTTGTAAAAAACAGTCGAGTAGAAAGGAAGATCTGACGAGTGTGATAGCCGAAGAAGGGACTGTACGACGATGAGGAGCCAGTGAAGTTGCCAGCAAAGCCAACAGTGGTGATCAGGGAGCCGCCCAAAGTTGTGGAGTCATACGTGAAAATCGTCCGCGAATACGTGTCGCAGGCGATCAAGTTCACAGATGTTCACATTGACGTGGTCGGGAAGAAGTATCTTGACGTGGAGAACAAAGTGACGTCGACGGTGGCCGAGCTGAAGGACGAGCACGAGCCGTTGCTGCCAGGCGGGATCTACGTGCTGGTGGCGATTCTCACCGGCAGCATTGTCGCTCGTAGACGCAACGTGGTGCTCCGGAGCGCAATTGTGCCGGGCGTGTTTGGAATCGGTGCGTTTGCGTACTTCTTGCCCAAGACGTACGAGAACACCGCCAACCTGGTGTGGAAGTTCGAGACTGCAAAGGCGCCGGCGATTGCCGATGCCCACGCTGCCACTCGATCGTTTGTTTTCGATTCGGTGAAGGCTGCACAGAGCCTGTCTGAGAGCTCACAGCGGTCGGTCGAAAAAGCCGTGTCGGCGTCACGCAAGTTCCTCAAGTCGAACACCGGCCTGCTAATCGAAGAGACCAAGAAAGATGACAAGAAGTAGAGAACTAATCCCACTTGAACATGGCAGACCTTTTTTATTTACCTAAGTACAGTTTACAAAACATACAATATATATAGATAACAGAATAAATCAAAAAATATTGGTCGTGGATAGAAAACCTATCTGGCGATGGCGATGTCGTCGATGCGCAATAACGACTTGACAGTCTCAGCAGCGAGCTGAATCGCACTGGTAGACACCAACAACGGCTGCAGCACATTCTCGTCTACGATGTTTTTCGTAGAGCCTTTGCGAACACTGACGCCGGCGTTTCGCTCGCCGCGTTCATGGCTGTTGCGTAAATCGGTCACAACCGCAATACTGTTTAACCCAGCGTTCTCAGAAAGCGTGGTAGGGATGACCTCCAATGCATTCGCGAATTCGAGCCAGCAGAACTGCTCGGTTCCAAAGCGTGCTCGTGCCTCCCGGGCTAGAACCCGCGACACTTCAATCTCCGGTGCACCGCCACCAGCAATAAGATACCGCTCTTTGGCTAAACACCGTATCACACACAACGCATCGTGGATCGATCGATCGGCTTCGTCAAGCACAAGCTGGTTGGCACCGCGCACCAGAATAGAAACCGTCTGCGCCGCGTTCTTCATGCCGGTAAACTTGACCACACGCGATCCAGACGACTGCACCTCTTCCACGAGCTCGACCTGACCAAGCTTGTCCTCTGAAAATCCGTCAATATCGGCAATAGGCTGGCACCCTGTGCTCTTGGAAATAAACTCGATTTCGTCGCGCTCGATATCCTTGATGACGAGGATATTCAATTTCGCCAAAAAATGCAACGACAGATCGTTGACGGCATCGCGCAGAATCGATTTTTGAATCAGCAAAACGTTGCACTTGGCCTTTTTAATCTTCTTGCAGATATTGAGCAGGTACGTTCGCTCTTCTTTCAATATCTTGTCCATCTGTCTGTAATCGTTAACCACAACCTGGTTTTCCATGTCCGGCTTGGGCGGCGAGATCTGGAACTGAATCAATCCAATCCGGGCCTTTTCCATACGCGAAGGTCCACCGGCAGTCTTGATTATATGTTGAGTCAACACCAGACCATCCACGAGTTCCGTGTCCTCGATTGTGCCACCCAGCTCCTTGACAAGCTTGATGTCGCCCAAGTCCACATTGGTGGCCACGGCAGGATTGATAACGCGCAGGACCGCATCTACAGCCATCGGTGCCAATAGTGACGAGTACTGGGACACGATTTTTGATGACAGCGACGTGGACGCAGCACGGATGAGCGACGTGCGATCAGACAACTCAACCGGAATAGCCATGTCGCGAAGGATCTCGACTGCTCGAGCAGCAGCGCGCTGAAACGATTCGGCTATAATCGTGGGGTGAATTCCCTTCAGCAGCAGACGCTCAGCAGCACCAAGCAGACCGCCACAGATTACCACCACCGATGTGGTACCGTCACCAGCTTCCACGTCCTGGGCTGCAGACAAATCAACCAACTAGGATGTGAACACCAAATCCAAAACCAAACAAGAGCCATTAACAGGTGTAGACATACCATTTTAGCAGCAGGATGCATGACCGCCATATGCTTCAAAATAGTGTGACCGTCATTGGTGATGATAACTTCTCCTCGTCCGGTTTTGATCTAATAATAAGCATACTGTTTAGCTCAATCGCATCGACCAGTTACCAACCATTTTGTCCATGCCCTTGGGGCCAAGCGAAGTTCTTATAGCATCGGCCACAGCTAATATTGTTAGTATCAACAGCGGTGAAAGGCGGTAGCCAACGACTAGTGACATACCTCTGGCGGCCACGATGTTGGCTTTGCGGACCTCTTGCGGCTTCTCCTTATCTCTGAAGGCGGAGTTATTGCCTCCGCTGGAGGCAGACGCAGACGGGACAGATATAGCCATGTTTGTGAATTGATTTCAATGGTTCGATATCTTTTTACCACTCGAGAATTTCTATTTCGCCTGCTGCTTGGTTCGATCATGATCTTTTTTTCGATTTTACGCGTTTGTGTGTGTGGTGCGCGTGCGTGGTTACCCGGCGTAAGCTTTTGTAGTGAGCATTACCCGGCCGGTGGAATGTTCGCCAGGCGCTCTCACTCTTGTTTAACGTGAAGTACACATTATCAATCACGGTCGTATTTAGGTGACGGAATCAGCCAGTTGAAATCGATCGCAGATCCAGTTTTTGATCATCACAAGTATAGACGAAGATGCCACCAAAAGCAGATTGGGAGAAGTATCGTCCGCCTGTGGAGGACGACCACAAGACAGAAGACAAGGTCACGCCGTTGTCGGAGGATGACATTGCGGTTCTCAAGACATATGTGGGTGAACATGTCAGCGGGTTGTTAACATGGCCAGCGGTAGACTGACGTGTGATCACAGGGAGCGGCTCCTTATGCTGCCAGCTTGAGAAAGATCGAGAAAGACATCAAGGATGTGCAGACTCGGGTGAACGAGAAGATTGGTATGTGTTGATTTTAAATTGTGACATTGATCTGATCGAATCTAACAGTATAGGAGTCAAGGTATGTCCGGACGAACAAAGGGGGTTCTAGACGTGTATTGATGTATAGGAATCAGATACTGGCCTTGCGCCTCCTCATCTTTGGGATATTGCTGCTGATAGGCAGCGGATGAATGAGGAGCATCCGTTGCAAGTGGCGCGATGTACCAAGATCATTCAATCAGACGACGATCCCGAGAAGTCCAAATACGTGATCAATGTCAAGCAATTGGCCAAGTTTGGTAAGTGTATTCGGTGATCCGATGTTGGTGTGCGTGTCTTACTTACTTTGTAGTGGTCGGTCTTGGCGAAAGAGTCAGTCCTACTGATATTGAAGAGGGCATGCGTGTGGGAGTTGATCGGACCAAATACCAAATTCAGCTGCCACTTCCTCCCCGGATCGATCCCTCGGTCACGATGATGACGGTTGAAGAGAAGCCTGACGTGACGTATGGCGACGTCGGTGGTTGCAAGGAGCAGATCGAGAAGCTGCGAGAGGTTGTCGAATTGCCGTTGCTGTCACCGGAGCGGTTTGTGAATCTCGGAATTGACCCTCCCAAGGGCATTTTGCTGTACGGGCCACCCGGCACTGGCAAGACGCTGTGTGCGCGAGCAGTGGCGAACCGCACTGACGCCACGTTCATCCGGGTGATTGGATCCGAGCTTGTGCAGAAGTATGTCGGCGAGGGAGCGAGAATGGTGCGAGAGCTGTTTGAAATGGCCCGGACCAAGAAGGCGTGCATTATCTTTTTCGACGAGGTCGACGCTATCGGCGGCGCCCGGTTTGACGACGGTGCCGGTGGAGACAACGAAGTGCAGCGAACGATGTTGGAGCTGATTACCCAGTTGGATGGATTCGATCCCCGTGGAAACATCAAGGTGATGTTTGCTACCAACCGGCCCAATACGCTCGACCCGGCGTTGCTGCGTCCGGGCCGAATCGATCGCAAGGTCGAGTTTTCGTTGCCTGACTTGGAGGGCCGAGCGAACATTCTGCGGATCCATGCCAAGAGCATGTCAGTGGAGCGTGACATCCGATGGGAGCTGATCTCGAGACTGTGTCCCAATGCTACCGGGGCCGAGCTGCGGTCGGTGTGCACCGAGGCGGGCATGTTTGCCATCCGGGCCCGCCGCAAGGTTGCGTCGGAGAAGGACTTTCTGGCTTCGGTGGAGAAGGTGATTAAGGGTAATTTGAAGTTCAGCAGTACGTCGCAGTACATGCAGTACAATTAACCGGGCTAACTTATTCATATATTCAATACAATTAATTTGGTATTATTCAATACGTAACCTTGATAATATGCAATACATAACCCTGGTAGTTCTATCTATGCTATCTTAAGCGCTCCTGGCTTCGGTGGAGAAGATGATTAAGGGTAATTTTTTGGAGTTCAGCAGTACAAGCAGTACATGCGTACAATCAACTTTGGTGACTTATTCAATACGGCTCCTTCTATACTGCTTTAATGGAGAACGTGATTAAGGGCAATTTGAAGTTCAGCAGTACATGCTATACATGCAGTACAGTTAGCCTGGTATTACTCAATACAATCAGCCTGGTATCATACTCAATACAGCTGACTTTGATGAGTCATTCAATACAGTTCCATCTATGCTATATTGAGCGAGCCGTAGCATTTCATATCATGTTATGCATGTCATGCCTGCTTGTCCATGTCTCCCAATACTTCCCCCAAAGGACTTGACAGTCGCAGTCTTTCTCTATATAGACGGTAGTCTATAGGGTAAAGGGTATATACACCGGAGTGTATATATAATACATACGGCACTGCTTACATAATATATCGGCGGGGTTTGTAATATATCGGCGGGGTTTGTAATATATCGGCGGGGTTTGTAGATCTCAGGGCCCGGGTTAAAGACGGACGCCTACGGGGTTGGTAGACGGTGGACGCGGCAGAACAGAGCAGCTGCGACCAGAGGGTTTAGGGTGCAATATGCGGGGGGGGGGGAGATTACGGGGTTCGTACTCATCACGTGCGATGCCCGGAGCCAGCTCGGAGGCGCCAAAACTGAGCAGTGCGAGCCTGAATCTGGGCCAATTGGAACCGCACAAGTCCAGACAAAACAGCCAGCAGTAGTGGCAGCAGACGCAAGATAGATGGTCTGTATGCGTGACGTTAAACGGCCATGTTTGATCTGCCGGCAGAATGCCAGGCTGCCGACTTGCCGGGCTGCCGACGCGTACAAGTCCCGTCGGGAGAGAGAGAGAGAGAGATCATCAGCCGGCTGCTGCGGGCAGATTGCAATTTACGGCACGCTGATTGGCTGAGACTGCCGGCCCCCGGGGGCCGAGCGAGCTTACCCGGCTCAAAAACTTGGGCACCTGCGGGTTTCAGGGTTTTATTCTCGGAGCCCAGCGCAAAGCAAAATTGCAGCGAATAAGTGCACACGCTTTCAAGCAGTGACATTTGGGATCCCCAGAGTTCCCGTTTGCTTGTGCTCACGGAACATCAACTCCACTGCAGAAACGTATTGCAACGTCGGACTCTTTAGTTGATTGCATTTCCTCGCAATGCTCGCGTTCTCCCGGTCAAAGGTTGGTACTTTTATTATGCGTGTCCTTGGCGTGGCTTTGTCGCTGCTGCTGGTGCTGGTGTTCACCTCGTGGCTCAAGATCCTACCGAGGACAGAAACCGAGGGGGGGGGGGGGGGGGGGGGGGGGGGGGGGGGGGGGGGGGGGGGGGGGGGGG